>JAPDNY010000002.1:264026512-264209012 GCA_029375565.1 Gekko gecko
TTCTTCTTCTTCTTCTTCTTCTTCTTCTTCTTCTTCTTCTTCTTCTTCTTCCTCCTCCTCCTCCTCCTCCTCCTCCTCCTCCTCCTCCTCCTCCTCCTCACAGTGTTTCTGTTGTGGGGATGGGAAGGAAAGGAGTTTGAAAGCCGCTCTGAGACTCCAAGTGAAGGGCAGGGTGTAAATCCAATCTCCTCCTCCTCCTCCTCCTTCTCCTCCTCCTCTTCTTCTAGACTGATGGATTCCCACATAAAACTGTACAGTGTAAGAGATTAGTATTTTACTAGGTGGTCAGCCGGTTTGGTCTGAAGCAGTGGAACAAACTTAGAGTTCACCGGCCCCTTTCAGACCAGCTAAAGGTGAGCTTTCGTGTGTGTGCACACTTTTTTCAAATACAAATGGAATGGAAGGTATAGTTCAAACTTTTGTCTATAAGTTTGAACTCTACATTCTGTTTTAATGTACTTGAAAAAAAGTGCACGCACGCGAAAGCTCACCTCGGTCGGTCCTAAAGATGCCGCTGGACTCGAAAGTTCTAGTATTTTACCTTTATGTACGCTCCTACACTCTGAATCAGGGGTCCCGCACCGTGGGCACCCACGGTGCTGCCAACACCTTTTCGGGAGCCCGCCAAGTGTTTTCAGCACGTGGGCGTGGCCATATGGGACTTTTGCCCAACAAGGCTTCTGATTGGCCACTGATTGGCTGTGCAGATTTTTTAACACGTTGCTTCAGCGGCTGCCACCACAGCACGGGGATCTATGCTGTGTGACTGAAATTAAGCTGTGGCGGCCATTTTGTGGCTTGGCTCCACCTCCCGGGGGGTGGCCATTTTGTTGCCACGCCCACCATGCTGCGTCAGAATTCCAGATGTGCTCGCAGGTTCAAAAAGGCTGGGGATCCCTTCCCTACATCCAAACCCTGGAAAGGTTAGGGGGCACCCACAATGGAAGAGGGCACCCAACGTCTACGAGTCCGTAGCTTTGCCTTTGCCCCGAAGCAGGTCAAAGGAAGGACTTCTTCACCCAAACGGGAATTAGCATGTGGGATTCACTGCTGCAGGAAGTGCAGCTACAAGAAGCATAGATGGTTTCAAGAGCGGATTGGATAAGTGTATGGGGCCGAGGTCCATCGGTGGCTGTGACCCACAAGGTACAGATGGAACACTGTCTCTGGGGCAAGGGATGCTCTGTCATTCTTGGTGCTTGGGGGTGGCGGGCAACAGCAGGAGGGCTTTCTGAGATGTCCTGTGGCCCCGCTGGTGGACCTCCCGATGGCCCCTGGGTTTTGGCCACCGTGTGACACAGAGTGTTGGACTGGATGGGCCATTGGCCTGATCCAACATGGCTTCTCTTATGTTCTCATGTCTGGGGCAGTGATGTTGTCTTCTTGGTGCTTGGGGGGGGCACCGTGGGAGGGCTTCTGGAGTTGTGGCCCCGCTGGGGGACCTCCCGATGGCCCCTGGGCAGTGATCCCTCTGAGCTGAGTCACTGTGAGTTAGCCATAGCTTTTTAGCCTCGGCTCACTCATTTTGTCTTAGCTCAGGAAGGAGGGCTCCAGAGCAACTAACTGATGCAGTAGCAGAGTACTTGTTCCACAGCCTTGCTGCAGTAGCTCACAAATAGGATCCTTGCTCACATGATCCACAGCTTAGAGGGAACATTGGGCCCGGGTTTTAGCCTCCGTGGGACACAGAGTGTTGGCTGGATGGGCCATTGGCCTGATCAAACATAACTGATCGGATGTTCTCATGCCTGAGTGCAGTGATGCTCCGTCTACCTTGGTGCTTAGGAGCTCACAAAGTAGAGCTTCTGGCTCACAGGACTCCACAGCTTAGAGTGGACCATTGCTGATGGCCCCCGGGTTTTGGCCACCGTGGGACACAGAGTGTTGGACTGGATGGGCCACTGGCCCGATCCAACATGGCTTCTCTTAAGTCCTCTAAGCCGTGGAGTCTTGTGAGCAAAAAATTCTATTTTGTGAGCTCCTGGCATTAAAGTTGTGAGCAAGCGATTTGGCCGAGCTAAGACAAAAATGTGTGAGCCGGAGGCTAAAAGACTGTGAGTGGGCTCACACTAACTCATCTTAGAGGGGTGAGGCCTCGAATCTGGGAAAACCGGCTATGAGTGATGGGCGAGCAAAGTTAAAACCTCAAACAGAACAAGCTGAAGTTAATAAATAACACTCATCGAACCCTTAAAATAATCTCAAAATGCCATTGCTAAATCTGTTCTTAAACCCATTCTGGACTGTTGTTGCCGCCTTGTAGGCAGGGCAGAAAGGAGGCAGAAGTGGAAGAAGAGGGGAGCAGCGTTCCCTCTACGCTGAGTTAGCGTGAGCTAGCGCACCATTTTTTAGCCTCCAGCTCACACATTTCTGTCTCGGCTCAGGAAGGGATGGCTAACTGGTGCAGCAGCCAAAGCGCTCACTCACAACTTTAATGCCAGTAGCTCTCAAAGTAGAATTTTTGCTCACAAGACTCCACAGCTTAGAGGGAGCACCGGATGGGAGAGAAGGTGAGTGTGCCGGCCGCGATGGAAAACCATCGCTGTCTTCAACCAAAAGCCTGGCGGAAAATCTCTGCCTTACAGGCCCTGTGGAATTACATCAGTTCCCGCAGGGCCCTGATCTTATTCGGCCAGGAGTTCCACCGGGCTGGAGCCAGGACTGAGAAGCCAGGACCGAGAAGCCAGGATCCTGGCTCTAGTCGAGAACCGCCGGACTTCTTTAGGGCCAGATATGACCCGTCAGTTGTTGCAGCTGCTGGATGACCTTGGGCAAGCCATAGTTCTGTCAGAGCTCTTCTTGGAAAAGAGCGGTTTCTGTCAGAGCTCTCTCAGCCCCACGTGCCTCACAGGGTGTCTGTGGTGGGGAGGGGGGAGGGAAAGGAGATTGTCAGCCGCTCTGAGTGAAGGACTGGGTATAAATCCAGTCTTTTCTTCTTCTCCTTCTTAAAGGTCAAGACCAAAACCTTGAACCTGTCTCGGTTTTCCACCGGGGACTCTCACGGCCTTTTTTACTCAGCGAGTGATTAATGTGTGGGATTTGCTGCCATAGGATGTAGTGATAGTCACAGACAGCTGTAAAAAGGGATTAGACAGATTCTTGGAGGATAAGTTTATCAGTGGCTACTAGGCCTGGTCAGTAAGAGAACCTCCATCTTCAGGGGCAGTCAGCCTCTGAATCCCATGCCGGGTGGCAACACCAAGGGAAGGCCTCGGCCTCCCTGGCCTGCCGTTGGCCCTGCAGAGGAACTGTGGGAGACGGGATACTGAAATAGATGGACCGCTGGTCTGATCCAGCAGGGCTCTTCTGTCCTGATTTTCTCTTGTTTTGTATGCAAGAAAACGCTTGCAGTTGGAGTCCGTCCGCTGCAGCCCACAGCGGGGCTTTCCTTTCAGTCGCCTTGGCCGTTCGACCCCCTCGTGGGATAATCGGCTCTTACAGAAGCCTCGGATGGGTGGAGGTGATAAAGAAGTGTGGTTAGTAGAATCTGTGTCTTTGGAGCGGCACAAAAGGGCGCACGCACCAGTTCCCGGTATTCCAAAATATCCTAGCCTGAGGAGGAAACAGAGGCCAAGATGGAGCCTGCAGAGAGAAGCAGGCTTGGTTCTTGGTAACTGAGGTTTGCCATTAGAGAGCAGGTTTAGTACCCACTCCAAGGTGTTCCCGTCCATCTGCCTGCCTGCCTTCCTCTCTCTCTCTCTTTCTTTCTCTTTCTCTCTTTCTCTCTGTTTCTTTCTTTCTTTGTCTCTCTCTCTTTCTCTCTTTCTCATTCTCTTTCTTTCTTTCTTTCTTTCTTTCTCTCTCGCTCTCTCTTTCTTTCGCTCTCTCTTTCTTTCTCTCTTTCTTTCTTTCTCTCTTTCCTTCCTTCCTTCTTTCTTTCTTTCTTTCTTTCTTTCTTTCTTTCTTTCTTTCTTTCTTTCTTTCTTTCTTTCTTTCTTTCTTTCTCTCTCTCTCTCTCTCTCTCTCTCTCTCTCTCTCTTCTTTCCTTCTTTCCTTCTTTCCTTCTTTCTCTCTCTCTCTTTCCTTCTTTCTCTCTCTCTCTCTTTCTTCCTTCTTTCTTTCTTTCTTTCTTTCTTTCTTTCTTTCTTTCTTTCTTTCTTTCTTTCTTTCTTTCTTTCCTTCCTTCCTTCCTTCCTTCCTTCCTTCCTTCCTTCCTTCCTTCCTTCCTTCCTTCCTTCCTTCCTTCCTTCCTTCCTTCCTTCCTTCCTTCCTTCCTTCTCTCAGAGCTGTTCTCTCAAGGGCAGTCCTCGAAAGAGCTCTCTCAGCCCCACCTACCTCACGGGGTATCTCTTGTGGGGAGGGGAAGGGAAAGGAGATGGTAAGCCTCTCCGAGACTCCTTTGGGTCATGAAGGGTGGGGTATAAATCCAATCTCTTCTTCTCCTTCCTTCCTTCCTTCCTTCCTTCCTTCCTTCCTTCCTTCCTTCCTTCCTTCCTTCCTTCCTTGAATCGTACAATCACAGAGTTGGAAGGGGTCACAGAGGCCATCTAGTCCAACCCCCTGCTCAATGCAGGATCAGCTTGGAGCATCCCTGACAAGTGTACAGAAAAATAGAATCACAGAGTTATTCTTATTATTCCCTCCTTTCCTTTCCTTTCCTTTCCTTTCCTTTCCTTTCCTTTCCTTTCCTTTCCTTTCTTTCCTTTCCTTTCCTTTCCTTTCCTTTCCTTTCCTTTCCTTTCCTTTCCTTTCCTTTCCTTCCTTCCTTCCTTCCTTCCTTCCTTCCTTCCTTCCTTCCTTCCAAGATCACCATTCACCCCTCTGGGAGAATGGATCCTTGCTGCTTTAGAGACACTACTGTAGCCTGGCTCGAAGCCCATGCCCTGACGGAATCGGGCACATCAAAGCAGCTTCCCCAGACGGCTCCATAAGAGTCACGTGGGCACACCCCAAATGCTAGCCCCTCTCTGTTCCCCGGGCCACTTGCTTCCCATGAGACCGGAAGAACTTCCCCCTTTATCACACCCCCAGAGAGCAATTCCATCCTTTGCCAGCAGCATCTCTTTATTTTTGTCTCCTGCAAGGAGGCCCTTAGCGGTGTTTCGGCCCGGGGGAGAGTCCGTGGTCCCAATTCCCTGGGGGGGGTGGCCACTGAGTGCAGGCCCGGCTGGGGAGGGCAAGGCAGGGCAGGGAAGAGTTTCTGCAGAACTGCTACATTCACATTCAGTACCACCTTAGAGACCCACGAGGTTCTGGGGGTAGGAGCTTCCGAGAGTGCAAGCCCCCTTCATCAGATGCAAGTCGGAACTGAGATCCCAGAGCGCTTCAACCCCAGTCTGAAGGTGGGCGGGGCGTTGCAAAGAAAGCAGTCAGGACGCAAAGGCAACACGCAGAGATCTCTGCATCCTGAGTCCTTTCTTTCTGGCACCCCCTCCGACCTTCACACTGGGATATAAGGACCCCGGGACGTCCACTCCGACTTGTTGCCTTGCTGTCCTCTACGGGGCTGCTGCCGGACTGGAATCCGGCTTCTGCTGCAGACCAAGATGGCTGCCCTCCGAAGCTGTCTCCGTGAGGAACCGAGGTGGGGCCAGATGAGTCCCAGGCAGAGGAGAAAGCCAGTCCTCCCCGGGGCAGGGAAGCAAGCAGGAGTTCCGGTCGTCCCCTCCCACGTCACGCCCTCGCGCCCCTTAATCCGGGGCAGCCGAAAGAGGCGGCTTTCCCCTTCAGCCTCCTCCCGAAGGCGGCCGCTGCGGCTAGAAATCTGCAGCGTTACCCGTCTCGGCTGAGACGAGGCGATGACTCACCTCAGCCCTTCTGCCAGGGCGCCGCATCCGGGAGTTTTCTCAAGGACAGAGCGGGCTTTAAAAGTTGGAACGCGGCAGCGGAGGCACCTGGGACAACAAGCCCGCCCTTCCGCGCCAAAGACTGGCACTGGCCGGCGAGGCCTCTACCACCTGGTACGGGAGGGGGCTCGAACCCACGGATGTAGAATCAGAATCCAGCCTCCTTTCGATCCGGTACGAAGCGATAGGTCTGACCCAAACCGTTTTTTTTGTTTCTGCCATGACGCTTTCGGGGATTTCCGCGCCCAAAGCGCTTGCCCTCCTGTCTGCTCCGTGGATGAATCTAGCTGCTTTACAAGGAATCAGACCATCGGTGCTTCGAACTCAGCACTCTCTACTCAGACTGGCAGTGGCTGTCCAGGGTCTTCTGCCAAGGTCTTTCCCATCACCTCCTGCCTGGTCCTTTTTAACTAGAGATGTTGCAGATCAAGCCTGGGACCTTCTGCGTGCACAACTCTGCCACTGAGAGTCAGATGGCTCTGCCATGCCTGGCAGAGACTCTGCCACTGGCAGCTCTCAGGTCAAGGTCTTTCTCCTCATCTCCTGCCTGGTCGTTTTAACTGGAGATGCCAGGGAGTGAACCTGGGGCCTTCTGCATGCCAAGCAGAGACTCTGCCACTGAGCCAGCATCTCAGGTCAAGGTCTTTCCCATCCCCTCCTGCCTGGTCCTTTTAACTGCAGATGCCAGGGACTGAATCTGGGACCTTCAGCCAAGGTCAAGCAGAGGCTCTGTCACTGAGCCAGGGTCTCAGGTCAAGGTCTTTCTCATTATCTCCTGCCTGGTCCTTTTAACTGGAGATGCCAGGGACTGAACTTGGGACCTCCTGCATGCCAAGCAGAGGCTCTGCCACTGAGCCAGGGTCTCAGGTCAAGGTCTTTCCCATCACCTCCTGCCTGGTCCTTTTAACTGGAGATGCTGGGGATTGAACCTGGGACCTCCTGCATGCCAAGCAGAGGCTCTGCCACTGAGCCAGGGTCTCAGGTCAAGGTCTTTCCCATCACCTCCTGCCTGGTCCTTTTAACTGGAGATGCCGGGGATTGAACCTGGGACCTCCTGCATGCCAAGCAGAGGCTCTGCCACTGAGCCAGGGTCTCAGGTCAAGGTCTTTCCCATCACCTCCTGCCTGGTCCTTTTAACTGGAGATGCTGGGGATTGAACCTGGAACCTTCTGCATGCCAAGCAGAGACTCTGCCACTGAACCAGGGAATTGCCGCTCTGGCAAGCTGACCAGGGAGTCCCGTGTAGCACAGAGAGAAGGAGAGAGATCTGGGTTTCACGGAGAGTGCAGGGTGTTCGGGATTCCCGGCTACTGAATGTTGCTTCCGCCACTTGAGGTGAGAAGGTGGGGAGAGACGCCATCTGGAGCAGGAGAGGATGTAGGCGGTGGCAGTGGCCGTGGTTTAGTCTGGGAAGCCGACGGAACAAGAAGGCACTTTCGTAAGAGGCTGCGGGAACTGCAGCCCCTTGCTGAAACCACCGAGAGAAAACAGAACTCCGCGGGTCTCCTGTTAATGAAGAAGGAACTGTGGGGCATACGGGCACTGTACTTTCTATGGAGATAGATCAAGATGGGTAGCCGTGCTAGTCTGTCTGTAGCAGTAGAAAAGAGCAGGAGCAGCTTAAAGACTAACGAAATATGAGTCCATCTGTCCTTCTGTCTTGGAGAGTGGAGTGGTTTCAGATGCCGAACGGCAATAGCAGCTGAATGACAATAGCCAGCATCATTGGATGAGGTGTGATATGAAGAAGGGTAGTAGGCATGGAAAAAATCAGCATTGGTAATGAGACGGGAAACCTAGATCTTGATTCAGTCCGGGAGGATGCATCCTCTTGCGACAACGTCAGGCAGTCAGGACTGGGAAAGGAATCGTGTCTGCTTGTCTGCACTTAGGCAAAGTGGCTACAGACTTAAAAGAAATGTTCCTCACCAGTGCATTGGCTTTCAGATTTCCTACCGGAAGAAACCTCCGTCTGGATAGATTTGCCCGTGCTGTGCCTCACCTGTGGCTTGCAAAGAGCAAGAGTCCAGTAGCACCTTACAGAGTAACCAAACTTGCAGTCGGGTTGGAGCTTTTCATGAGTCGCTGCTTACTTCAGATACAGCTAGATACATTCCGGCCTTACTTGATGGAACGAGCAGTGACTCACTTTCCCTATGGAGAAAGGTTAAAACGCTTGGGGCTCTTTAGCTTGGAGAAACGACGGCTGAGGGGGTGACATGATCGAGGTTTACAAGATTATGCATGGGATTGAGCAGGTTGAGAAAGAAGTACTTTTCTCCCTTTCTCACAATACAAGAACTCGTGGGCACTCCATGAAATTGCCGAGCAGTCGGGTTAGAACAGATAAAAGGACGTCCTCCTTCACCCAAAGAGTGATTGACACATGGAATTCACTGCCGCAGGAGGTGGTGGCAGCTACAAGCATGGACAGTTTCAAGAGGGAATTAGATAAACATATGGAGCAGAGGTCCATCAGCGGCTCTTAGCCACAAGGTATAGATAGGAACTCTTGATCTGGGGCAAGGGATGCTCTGTATTCTTGGTGCGTGGGGTGGGGGGCAGCAGTGGGAGGGCTTCTAGTGTCCTGGCCCCACTGCTGGACCTCCTGATGGCACCTGGTATTTCTGGCCACTGTGTGACCCAGAGTGTTGGTCTAGATGAGCCATTGGCCTGATTCAACATTGGCTTCTCTTGTGTTCTTATGTTCTTATGAAAAGCTCTAACCCGGGCACAAATTTTGTTGTTAATCTCTATGGTGCCCCGGGACTCTCTGCTCTTTACTGAATCCTTCCTTCACGAGATGGTCCCTGCATGAGAAACGTTCTCACATTGGAACCTTTCCCTTTTCCTCATCCTCCCCTTCAGGCGTCTCTTGTTGGAAAGCCAGGACTGTAAATACCACGGCGTTTACAGGGATCAATTCTCGTTATTGTGTCTCTGAAAGTAGAAGGTGGTTTTAGATATGAATCGTTATGTGTATATTTTCGGTGAGATTCCCAATTATAGTTATACATTATTTGGGGCACTTTCATGTCGTGACTGATGGTTCTTCATTCATACACAGTTTTGGTTTTCCTCCTTACATCCAGTTTTGGCTTGGGAGCGGTGACCAGTGTTCCCTCTAAGCTGAGTGAGTGTGAGCTAGCTCACAGTTTTCCAGCCTCCGGCTCACACGTTTTTGTCTTAGCTCGGGAAGGATGGCCCCGGAGCAAAGTAATATATGCAGCAGCCAAATTGCTCACTCACAACTTTAATGCCAGCAGCTCACAAAGTAGAATTTTTGCTCACGAGACTCCACAGCTTAGACCAGGGATGTCAAACATGCGGCCCGGGGGCAATGTTCCCTCTAAGCTGTGGAGTCCTGTGAGCAAAAATCCTGCTTTGTGAGCGGCTGGCATTAAAGTTGTGAGCGATTTGGCGACAACATGAATTAGTTTGCTCTGGAGCCCTCCTTCTGGAGCTAAGACAAAACTGTGGGAGCCGGAGGCTAAAAAACTGTGAGCTAGCTCACACTAACTCAGCTTAGAGGGAACATTGCCCGGGGGGGCGGATCAGGCCCCCGGAGGGCTTCTCTGAGGCCCGCAGCGGAACTGGCTGTCTTCTGCTTCTTCTTCCAGTTCTGCTGCTGCTGCTGCGTCGTAGGTTTGCAGCTTATGGATACACACCTGAACAGCAGACTCAGGGTTGCAACAGCACAGACATTTTGATGCAGTTATTCAGAGCAAGAGATGTCAGTTATCAGACACTGTTAAATAAACGAAATATTGCAAGGCTGCCAGTGTTTTAAGCGTGTTTTTTATTTTAAGTTAAAAAAAAAAAACCCAACCCTTTGTGTTCGTGTCCTTTATAAAGTTTCTATCTCCGCTACCTGGCCAGTTTGGAGTAGTCGTTAAGTGTGTGGACTCTAAAATGGGAAAACTGGGTTTGATTCCCCACTCCTCAACTTGCACCTGCTGGATGACCTTGGGCAAGCCATAGTTCTGTCCGAGCTGTCCTTGAAAAAGAGCAGTTTCTGCCAGAGCTCTCTCAGCCTCCCCTACCTCACAGGGTGCCTGTTGTGTGGAGGGGAAGGGAAAGGAGTTTGTAAGCCGCCTCTGAGACACCTTTGGGTCAGTGTTCCCTCTAAGCTGAGTTAGTGTGAGCTAGCTCACAGTTTTTTAGCCTCCAGCTCACATATTTTTGTCTTCGCTCAGGAAGGAGGGCTCCAGAGCAAACTAATCTACACAGTAGCCAAGTTGCTCACTCACAACTTTAATGCCAGTAGCTCACAAAGTAGAATTTTTGCTCACAAGACCCTACAGCTTAGAGGGAACATTGCTTTGGGTAGTGAACGGCGGGGTATAGATCCAATCTCTTCCTCTTCTTCTTCTTCTACCTTTTATGACACACCCACGGCCCGGCCCAACAAGGTCTCATTGATATCAGATCCGGCCTTCAGAACAAATGAGTTCGACTTCCCCTGCTCTGTGGTATTAAAACCCATCAAAGCCCCTCCCCTGCTCGAACCCCGCCTTCCCCAAGCTCGACCCCCGAAATCTCCAGGTATTCCCCAATCCGGAGCAGGCAACTCTAGTCTTGGGGGGGGGCCTCTTTGTAGGATGCCAACTACCAGTTTGGGCCTGGAGATCACCAAACACGTCTCCCGACCACAGAGATCAGTTCCTCTGGAGGTTGGGTTGCCAGGCTCCAGGTGGCGGCTGGAGTTCTCCTGGGACGACAGCTGATCTCCAGGCGACTCCGTGGCATCATATCCTGCTGAGGCCCCTCCCCAAGCCCCACCCTTCTTTGTCTCCACCCCGAAAATCTCCAGGTATTTCCCGACCCAGAGATGGCGACCCTGGTCCTAGCAGTGACATGTGCACTGAAGGGAAAACGTAGGTCACGTGCTTCTCGACACACTTTTGCTCACAAGTCCTCGCCGACACCGTCATTCTCCCTCGCAGGGTCGATGTTTACACGCACGCGCCACTGGTATGTCTGTGAGCCTACTCCTGTGCAGTGGTCCCTCTAAGCTGAGTGAGCGTGAGCCAGCTCACCGTTTTTTAGCCTCCGGCTCACACATTCTTGCCTTCGTTCAGGAAGGGATGGCTGCAGAGCAGACTAACGGATGCGGCAGCCAAACCGCTTGCTCACCACTTTAATGCCAGTGTTGTTGTTCAGTTGCACAGTCGAGTCCGACTCTTCGCGACCCCGTGGACCAGATTACGCCAGACCCTCCTGTCTTCCGCTGTCCGCTGAAGTTTGCTCAATTTCATTTTCGTTGCATCGATGACACTGTCTAACCATCTCATCCTTTGCCGTCCCCTTCTTCTTTGACCTTCAATCTTTCCCAGCATCAGGGTCTTCTCCAGTGAATGCTCCCTTCTCATTTGGTGGCCAAAGTATTTGAGCTTCAGCTTCAGGATCTGGCCTTCCAGGGAACAGTCAGGGTTGATTTCTTTTAGGATTGACTGATTTGATCTCCTTGCAGTCCAAGGGACTCTCAAGAGTCTTCTCCAGCACCATGGTTCAAAAGAATCTATTCTATGGCGCTCGAACCACGCAAGCCCCCTCGCCACAACAAGGCAGTGATCCATGAGGGAGTTAATGCCGGTAGTTCACACAAAGCAGAATTTTTGCTCATGAGGTTCCACAGCTTAGAGGCAGCACTGATCTTGTGCAAGTTTTGCACAGCTGGACGTGACTGTCTGTTCCAGCGGTGTCAAAACATGCAGCCCGGGGGCTGGGTCAGGCCCCCGGAGGGCTTCCATCAGGCCCGCAGTGGAACTGGCCATCTCCTGCTTCCCGTTCTGCTGCTGTTGCTGTTGCATCCTAGCTTGCTTCACCAGACTCTCTTAATCACTTGGCCATTTCGTGCTTTAACCTGGGTCCCAAACTCAGAACTCTGAGCGTGAGATTTCTGGGGCGAATGTCAATGAATCAAAAGGAGGTTTGCAGCTTACAGTGCTAACGTTTTAAGCATGTTTTTTATTTTAAGTAGGAAAAAAACAAACCCTTTTGGTTTGCGTCCTTTATAAAGTTTATATCTCCGCTTCCTGGCATCACATTTTATGGTCTCATTTGTGTCAGAAGGAGCTGCGGGGGCTCAAGTGGTCAAGGCGCTGAACTGCAGGCTGTGGAAGGTCAGTAGTTCGGCAGTTCGAGACCCGAGTAGTGCCGCATGACGGAGTGAGCTCCCGTCTCTGGTTCTAGACCCTGCCAACCCAGCAGTTCGAAAGCAAGAAATTGCAAGTAGATGAATAGGTACCACTTTGGTGGGAAGGGAACAGCGTTCCGTGCGCCTTGGTGTTTAGTCATGCCGGCCACATGACCACGGAAACGTCTTCGGACAGCACTGGCTCTTCGGCTTTGAAACGGAGATGAGCACCGCAACCCTAGAGTTGGATTTGACTGGCTTTCAAGCAAGGGAACCTTTACCTTTACCTTTTTTGTGTCAGATCCGGCCCTTATAACAAATGAGTTCGGCACCCCTGGCCTATTCAATGCAGAGGGGTGTATCTTTGTTCACACACATCTGTTCACATTGATGTACACAACAAAAACAATTATGTTAACTCTTTCTTTTTCCTGTTTTTCCGACAGTTCAAAAGAATGCTGAACCGTGAACTAACACACCTCTCTGAAATGAGCCGCTCCGGAAATCAGGTCTCTGAATACATTTCCAACACTTTCTTAGGTAAGTACAGCTTAGAGCCGTCCCTTTGGGTAGCTGGGATTCTCCTTCCATACGCACGTGTCCTCTCTTTATTACGTTCCCTGTTCATACAGTGGGAGGGACTTGGTTTGATAGCAGCACAGGTGAAAGGGATCTGGGTGTTCTGGATGATCACAAGCTCAACATGAGCCTGCAGTGTGATGTGGCTGCGAAGAAAGCGAATGCAATCTTGGGATGCATTAACTGAAGCATGGTGTCCAGATCACGGGAGTTGATCTGATATGGTCAGGCCTCACCTGGAGTCCTGCGTCCAGTTTTGGGCACCACATTTTAAGAAGGATGTTGACAAGCTCAAGCATGTCCAGAAGAGGGCGACCAGGATGGTGAGAGGGTTGGAATCCAAGTCTTACGAGGAAAGGCTGAAAGAGTTCGGTCTGTTTAGCCTGGGAAAGAGAAGGCTTAGAGGGGACAGGATTGCATTCTTCAAGTATTTGAAGGGCTCTCATGTAGAAGTTGGAGCAGATCTATTCTCTCTTGCTCTGGATTGCAAGACTAGATCTAATGGGTGGAAATGACAAGGGAGTCGATACCGGCTAAATACCAGGAGAAACTTCCTGACTGTAAGAGTGGTTGAGCAGTGGAACAGTCTGCCTCAGGAGGTGGTGGATGCTCCTTCGCTGGACGTTTCCAAGTGGAGGCTGGACGAGCACCTTTCGGGTATGTTGTAGGGCTCTCTTTCGGCTACTCTCCTGCAGAGTGCAGGGGGTTGGACTAGATGACCTGCAAGGTCCCTTCCAACTCTTAACATTCTATGAATCTATAAAAAGGAGTTCTTCTCCAGCAAGGAAAAGAAAATTCAGCAGTAAAAGAGACATTCTGAACAAAGACGACCTTCCAATATGCCAATTAAGTACCTTCAGTATGATACGCCACTGCAACGTCCCTTTTTCTATATTACCCACGTGTACCACATCAGCCACCAGTTTATGTTTGAAAGGCTGTCCTCTGGAGGAGGGCAGGGAGCCATTCCAGTCGGCAGCAGAGGAGAGGACCCGAAGCAACGGGTTTAAATTGCATGCAGGAAGGTATTGGCCGGAGATTAGGAAAAACTTTTTCACGGTCAGGGTGGTTCAAAGGTGGAATCAGCTGCCCAGGGAGGTGGTCGGCTCCCCTTCACTGACCACTTTCAAGAAGAAGCTGGACGAATATTTGTCAGAGAAGTTTTAGGCTGGTCCTGCACTGGGCAAGGGGGTTGGACTAGATGGTCTCTATGGCCCCTTCCAACTCTATGATTCCATGATTTATTTATTTGTTTTTAGTTTAATTTTAATTGTATTTGTTATTGACTCATACCATGCCTTTCCCCCCCAGTGGGAACCCAAAGCGGCTTCCATCATTCCCCTGTCCTCCATTTTATCCTCCTGACAGCCCTGTGAGGCAGCATAGGCTGAGAGGGTGTGACTAGTCCAAGGTCACCCAGCAAGCTTCCATGGCAGAAGTGGGAATTCAAACCTGGGTCCCACAGGTCCTACTGTCTTAATCATTACAGCACACTAGATAAGAACATCAGAAGAGCCCTGCTGGGTCAGACCAGGGAGGGTCCATCTAGTCCAGCCTTCTGTCTCACACAGAGGCCAGTCAGTTCCCCTGGAGGGCCAGCAACAGGGCAGAGAGGCCGAGGCCTTTCCCTGATAAGGACACCAGAAGAGCCCTGCTGGGTCAGACCAGGGAGGGTCCATCCAGTCCAGCCTCCCGTCTCACACAGGGGCCAGCCAGTTCCTCTGGAGGGCCGGCAACAGGGCAGGGAGGCCGAGGCCTTCCCCTGATAAGGACACCAGAAGAGCCCTGCTGGGTCAGACCAGGGAGAGTCCATCCAGTCCAGCCTCCCGTCTCACACAGGGGCCAGCCAGTTCCTCTGGAGGGCCAGCAACAGGGCAGAGAGATGCCAAGGCCTTCCCCTGATAAGGACACCAGAAGAGCCCTGCTGGGTCAGACCAGGGAGGGTCCCTCCAGTCCAGCCTCCCGTCTCACACAGGGGCCAGCCAGTTCCTCTGGAGGGCCGGCAACAGGGCAGGGAGGCCGAGGCCTTCCCCTGATAAGGACACCAGAAGAGCCCTGCTGGGTCCATCTAGTCCGGCATCCCATCTTACGAAGTGGCCAACCAGTT
The DNA here is from genome assembly GCA_029375565.1 of Gekko gecko. Taxonomy (NCBI): domain Eukaryota; kingdom Metazoa; phylum Chordata; class Lepidosauria; order Squamata; family Gekkonidae; genus Gekko; species Gekko gecko. The sequence continues at coordinate 264,041,124 of JAPDNY010000002.1, forward strand.
CCTCTGGACAGCCAAGAACAAGGTATAGAGGCTGAGGTCTTCCCTGATAGTGTCTCCTGGCTCTGGGATTCAGAGGTTGACTTTAGTCATCGTGGTTAGCAGCCACAGATAGATCTAGCCTCCATAAATCTACCTGATCCCCTTTTAAAGCTGTCTATCCTTGTGGCCCTCACTCCATCCTCTGGCAGCAAAGTCCACATTTTAATCACTCTCTGTGTAAAGTAGTATTTCCTTTTGTCCGTTCTGAACCTACTGCCCGTCAGTCTCATTGGATGCCTTCGAGTTCTAGTATACTGGGAGAGGGAGAACAATTCCTCTTTGTCCGCTCTCTCCGCCCCAAGCATAATTTTATAAACCTCTGTCATGTTCATCATCTCTTTTTGAAACTGGAAAGTCTTAGAGTCCAATGCTCCTTCTAAGCTGTGGAGTCTTGTGAGCAAAAATTCTGCTTGGCAAGCTACTGGCATTAAAGTTGTGAGCAAGCCATTTGGCTGCTGCAGAAATTAGTTTGCTCTGGAGCCATATCCTTCCCGAGCTACAACAGAAATGTGTGAGCCGGAGGCTAAAAGAACTGTGAGCTAACTCACACTAACTCAGCTTAGAGGGAACACTGTCCCAGACCCCTTCAGCCCCCCCCCCTCGTCTCTAATTGAGTGGCCAATTTAGCTCTCAGTGTTATGAGATTTCTTCAACTCTTCTGAAACTTCTTTTCGGGGTATAGACACAGGCTATCCGATCTGCAGAGAAAGAACAATGCATATCAGTGGAAAACCCCAGTAGCGCCTGGATTTTGTTTTCTGATAAAACTTAAGTTTACAAGCATTGAAGCTCCACATTCCTTCAATATTTCGGGCGGAAGATCTGAATCCAGTTTGATTAATAGAAATTCCGGGGCTTCGACGTATTGTCTGTAAAATTAATCACATTACTCCCTTGTCACGGCTCAGATTGAGCTTGTCTTTACATATTTTGATTAGAATGTTTCTACCCCCTGGAATCTGAAAGCAGATCTTAATTCTTGCCTATTCTTCAAAGCCTAATAACGGACTTAATCCATTTCCCCGAGGTTACCAGCAGACTTATTTCCTCTTCCTGTAGGGATGCCTCTTAATCTTGTATTCCTCTTGTTTTAGAACTACCCAGAGAGGCTGGGTTTCTCATGCATGCGTGAAAAGTACCCGTTTTTTTAGTGGGTTTTGGGGAAGGGTGGGTTGAAAGGATGTGGAAATGTTCAGGGAGGGAGGGAGAAGAAGATGGATATGGGTAGAATGGATCGGGGGCAGAAGAGAGTGACAAGGAGGATCGTGGGCCTGGAGACCAGGCCCTGTGAGGAAAGGCTGAGGGATTTCTTGGGAATGTTCAGTCTGGAGAACGGGAGATTGAGGGCGGACAGGATTGCTCTCTTGAAGTCTCTGAAGGGCCGTCACTGAGAGAAGGGCAGGGAGCTGTTCCTGTTGGCATCAGAGGAGAGGACTCGAAATAATGGGTTTATATTAAGGGTGGGGATGGAGCTGCGGTGGCTCAAGTGGCTAAGACGCTGAACTGCAGGCTGTCGCTGGTCAGTAGTTCAGCAGTTCGAGACCCAAGAGTGCCACATGACGGAGTGAGCTCCCGTCTCTAGTTCCAGCTCCTGCCAACCTAGCAGTTGGAAAGCAAGAAATTGCAAGTAGATAAATAGGTACCACTTCGGCGGGAAGGTAACAGCATTCCATGCGTCTTGGTGTTTAGTCATGCCGGCCACATGACCACGGAAATGTCTTCGGACAGCGCTGGCTCTTCGGCTTTGAAACGGAGATGAGCACCGCAACCCTAGAGTTGGATTTGACTGGCTTTCGAGCAAGGGAACCTTTACCTTTACCTATTAAGGGCGAGAAGGTACCGGTTGGCTATTAGGAAACACTTTTTGACAGCCAAAACCAAAAACACAAAACTCCTAAAGTGGGCTGCACCTTAAAGCTCCCCACTACTGGAAAAAGAATCATATATAGTAAGAGTATAAATGTCCCACCGATGAAAATTCACAAATAGTAACCGCAGGAACTCATTAGCATATTAGGCCACACCCCCGACAGCAGCGCTCATTAGCCCATTAGGCCACACCCCCAAGTTACTAGAAGTGTGGCCGTCCAGCCGCACCCACCTTTTGTTTCTTATTCTGTTTACCTTGTTTGTTGTCAAAACCCAGGGCTTCTTTTTTGTAGCAGGAATTCCTTTGCATGTTAGGCCACACACCCCATAATGTAGCCAGTCCCAATGGCTTTCTGCTGTTGGGTGTGGCCTATTATGCTAATGAGTTCCTGCTGGCTGTGGCCAACTTGGGAGCCAGCCGGAACTCTGTTCCTGTGCGTTCCTGCCCAGAAATAGCCCCAAGTAACTACTGAAAAAAGCACAATGCTCCAGTCAAATACAAGAAACTGTGCAAATAGACTTGCAGCATTTCCAAAAACACAGTCGCCAAATGAACGCATAGGCCGTGGTCAAGCAAAATCTTAACAATTACAGTGGCTGAGGCATCCTATACAACTGGAAACTAGAACATACAGAAACTAGAAAATATAGCATACAATGTAACAGCGATACAAGGTCCCAGTATAATATCCTTGTTGCCATAAGGATTCTTCTTCAGTCGCTGTGAAACATAAATATAAAAGCAAAACATGCGGTCCAGCAGCGTCTGGGCGGACTCTTGTCGGGGACGCTCTAGGCTAGGCTGAGCCTGCACTGAGCAGGGGGTTGGACTAGATGGTCTGGATGGGCCCCTCCAGCTCTGTGATTCCGTGAGGGAGGAGTCCCCGTTGCTAAGGCAACCAAATTTATATTCCAGAGACCAATTCCAGCTCTGCTGACTAAACGCAAGTGGATTCGAATACACATCCCAGTGAAAATAACGTAGTGAGGACAGACAACATACACATTAGGGTGTATTTCAAGAGGCGGAAAAAAGGGGGGGGGACGGACTCAACCCAAGATATAACTGCGAACCAAAAGGCCTAAACTAACACAGTATATTATAAAAATACAAACCGTTTATGCAGGGCTTTTTTTGTAGAACAAGCCCAGCAGGAACTCATTAGCACAATAGGCCACACCCAATAGCAGAAATGTATTAGCATATTAGGCCACACCCCGACAGAACATCTCATTAGCATATTAGGCCACATCCCCATGTTGCCAGAAGTGTGGTCATCCAGCCACACCCACCTTTTGCTGCTTATTCTGTTTACCCTGTTTGTTGTCAAAACCCAGGGCTTCTTGGAGCAGGAACTCCTTTGCATGTTGGGCCACACACCCTTCATGTAGCCAATCCTAATGAGTTTCTGCTGTTGGGTGTGGCCTGTTATGCTAATATGTTCATGTTGGGCATGACCAACTCGGGAGCCAGCCGGAACTCCGTTCCTGTGCGTTCCTGCCCAGAAATAGCCCTGCTTTTATACATATATTTGGATGTGTGTCAGTGCAATATAGAGAATAGTGACCACTGAGGAAGGCGCCCAAAGGGGCCGAAACTCATTTGGTCCTAAAGTTTGAAATTGTTTACCCGTCATATGTATTTGTATTTGAAAAGCTTTTATAAGTCTGATAGTTAGACTCTTTCTTTTAATCATAATATGTTTTTAACATGTGTACACCATAATAAACATTTGTATTTTTATAATATACTGTGTTAGCTTAGCCCTTTTGGTTTCGCATGTATTTCAAGAGGCTTCTTGTCTTATCATAATGACATAAGAGAAGCCAATATTGGATCAGGCCAACGGCCCATCCAGTCCAACACTCTGTGTCCCACAGTGGCCAAAAACACCAGGTGCCATCAGGAGGTCTCCCAGTGTGGCCAGGACACTAGAAGCCCTCCCACTGCTGCCCCCCACCCCAAGCACCAAGAATACAGAGCATCACTTGCTCCAGAGCTCCTATCTATACCTTGTGGCTAATAGCCACTGATGGACCTGTGCTCCAGATGTTTATCCAATTCCCTCTTGAAGCTGTCCATGCTTGCAGCTGCCACCACCTCCTGTGGCAGTGAATTCCAGGTGTTAATCACTCTTTGGGTGAAGAAGGACTTCCTTGTATCTGCTCAGCAATTTCATGGAGTGCCCACGAGTTCTTGTCTTGTGAGAAAGGGAGAAAAGTACCCCTTTCTCAACTTGCTCTATCCCATGCATAAACTTGTAAACCTCGATCATGTCACCCCTCAGCCGTCGTTTCTCCAAGCTAAAGAGCCCCAAGCGTTTTAACCTTTCTTCATCGGGAAAGTATTCCAACCCTTTGATCATTCTAGTTGCCCTTCTCTGCACTTTTCCCAATGCTATAAATATCCTTTTTGAGGTGTGGCGACCAGAACTGTACACAGCGCTCCAAATGAGGTCGCACCATCGATTTATACAGGGGCATGATGATACTGGCTGATCTGTTTTCCACTCCCTTCCTAATAATCCCCAGCATAGCGTTGGCCTTTTTTTATCGCAGTCGCACACTGTGTCTCGACATTTTCCGTGAGTGGAAGCAGCTGCACAGTCAGACAAGGCAAGAAGATGGGTTGCCTTGTGAAACTCAATTATTCACCGGTCGTCCTCCAGGCCAATTTAAATTTATTTATAAGAACATAAGAGAAGCTAGTGTTGAATCAGGCCAATGGCCCATCTAGTCCAACACTCTGTCACACAGTGGCCAAAAATACCAGGGGCCATCAGGAGGTCCAGCAGTGGGGCCAGGACACTAGAAGCCTTCCCACTGCCGCCCCCTCCAGCACCAAGAATAGAGTGCATCACCTGCCCCAGACTGAGAGTTCCCATCTATACCTTGTGGCTAATAGCCACTGATGGACCTCTGCTTCAGATGTTTATCTAATTCCCTCTTGAAACTGTCCATGCTTGTAGCTGCCACCACCTCCTGCAGCAGTGAATTCCATGTGTTAATCACTCTTTGGGTGAAGAAGGACTTCCTTTTATCCGTTCTAACCCGACTGCTCAGCAATTTCATTGAGTGCCCACAAGGAGTTCTTGTATTGTGCAAAAGGGAGAAAAGTACTTCTTTCTCAACCTGCTCCATCCCATGCATAATCTTATAAACCTCGATCACGTCACCCCTCAGCCGTCGTTTCTCCAAGCTAAAGAGCCCCAAGTGTTTTAACCTTTCTTCATTCATTATTTCAGAACAGACTCAAGCGGCTCACAAGAACAAATATAAAACAATCGAATATAACACAATAAAATAGTACAATAAAACCACTTTTGAGATATTTAGAACGGGGAGTGCAGTGCTTTTAACTCCAGTCTCTACAGCCCGGAAAATAAGTGCGCTGACGCCAAGGTGTGATGGTCTCATGTGGCAGCAATAAGGGGGCCAACGCATTCGCTTTCTTCACTCTCTGTGGCATTTTCATGTGGCCAGTTAGCTTCGGCTCTGTGGAGCCCTGCTTGCATGGCCCCTCTTTGGCCAGGACCCCTGGGCAAGAAGAAATCCCAGTCCTGCAAAGTATTGCTATTATTCATTTTACAAAATTTATACCCTGCTTTTCTGCCCTCACGAGGGCCACCGGGGCAGCTACCGATTTAAAACGTACGTGAGAAAAATCACGTTTTAAAGCCATTCGATTCTATGCACCCCACGCACATGCATTGGAGCAGATTGAAAACGGAGCTGAAATTCCCACAGAGACATGAAAACAGCCATCAAAACACTGGGCAGGAAGGAGAGATCACTTGAGGGAATGCCAAACGAAACCAAAAAAGTCTTCACCCTCTTGCGGAAGACAGCAACAGAAGGGTTCGGATGAATAAAAACGTGAGGGGATGCCATGTTGGATCGGGCCAGTGGCCCCTCCAATCCAACACTCTGTGTGACACAGAGGCCAAAACCCAGGAGGCATCAGGACATCCCCTAGCAGGGCCAGAACTCCAGAAGCCCTCCCACTGTGGCCCCCCAAGCACCAAGAAGACAGAGCATCACTGCCCCAGACACAAGAACATAAGAGAAGCCATGTTGGATCAGACCAATGCCCCATCCAGTCCAACACTGTGCCACACAGTGGCCAAAACCCAGGGGCCATCAGGAGGTCCACCAGCAGGGCCAGAACTCCAGAAGCCCTCCCACTGTGGCCCCCCAAGCACCAAGAAGACAGAGCATCACTGCCCCAGACATAAGAACATAAGAGAAGCCATGTTGGATCAGGCCAATGGCCCATCCAGTCCAACACTGTGTCACACAGTGGCCAAAACCCAGGGGCCATCAGGAAGTCCACTAGCAGGGCCAGAACACTAGAAGCCCTCCCACTGTTGACCCCCTCCCCAGCACCAAGAAGACAGAGCATCACTGCCCCAGACATAAGAACGTAAGAGAAGCCATGTTGGATCAGGCTAGTGGCCCATCCAGTCCAACCCTCTGTGTCACACAGGGGCCATCAGGAGGTCCATCAACAGGGCCAGAACTTCAGACGCCCTCCCACTGTGGCCCCCCAAGCACCAAGAAGACAGAGAGCATCACTGCCCCAGACATAAGAACATCAGAGAAGCCATGTTAGATCAGGCCAGTGGCCCCTCCATCTCTACCTTGTGGCTCAGAGCCACTGATGGACCTCTGCTCCATATGTATATCCAATCCCCTCTTGAAGCCGTCTGTGCTTGTAGCTTCCACCACATCCTGTGGCCATGAATTTCACGTGTGAATGAGTCCTTGGGTGAAGAAGGACTTCCTTTCACCTGTTCTAAGCCTACTGCTTATTAATTTCATCGAGTGCCCACCACTTCTCGTATTGTGAGAAAGGGAGAAAAGGATTCCTTTCTCTAGCTTCTCTACCCCCTTGCATAATTCTGTAAACCTCCATCATGTCACCCCTCAGTCGTCATTTCTTCCAGCTAAAAAGCCTGAACCTCTTTAACCTGTCTTCCTAGGGAATGTGTTCCGTCCCCTTAATCATTTTAGCTGCCCTTTTCTGCACTTTTTCCAATGCCGCAATATCTTTTTTGATCTGCAGTGATCAGAATCTCCCTGGTGTAGTATAGATGGGATTATAACGATTTTTTCCCTTCTGATTATTCATATTTTTCTGGTTTTATAGATTTTTTTTTCCTAAGCAAGATTTTCTTAGGATGTAATGGCCTATTAAATAGCAGGCCTTCCTCTTGTAGGTTGGATCCATTTTTTAGCTGATGTTAGCAGTCGAGACAATAACATTCTTTTGGTAGAAGATAGGTATAAAGGTCATGGTTTTTAAATTGTTTAGGGTAACACTGTGCAGTGTCTGGGTCAAAAAGGATTTTAGCTTCGTATCAGGAAAAAACCCCACTTTGTTTGGGTATAGAACACCCTTGGCCGAATAGTATTCGGGTTAGGTTAAGTAAACACTTCTCGCTGTTGTATAGACACACCTTTCTTTACATTTGACCAGTAAGGGAATTTTTTATTCAAATGAGGTCTAATTTGTTGTAACCAATGATGCTTTTCGAATGTTATTTCCATGATGATGTCATTTAAAGCATAAAACTTCATGTATTTCCCAGTTGTGCCCAGAAAGCAGTCAGTTTTGATCGGCTTGTTGGCCTAACTGTTTTCAGGTGTATTGATTGCAATTAAAAAACTAAGATCTTCCTCCTCATTCTGACTCCAATTTTTACTGGGAATTTATTTGTATAACACTAGGGAGAGAGAATTTGAGAGCAACGGGGCTGTCACCCATGTAATCTCAGAAGGTGACGAGCAGGACCTCTGAAGGTTACCCTAGTGGTCTGGCATGTTCATGAGGGAGTCACTGCGCGGCGGTCCTTCAAAACAGCATTGGGGGAGCCGGAAAACGAAGGCAGTTTATAGAATCATAGAATGTTAGAGTTGGAAGGGACCTTGCAGGTCAATCATGTATTGTTTGAGAGAGGAGGTCACAGCCCCAAAGGGCTCCCTTTTGAACGCAAGATGGAAATGCCGTGCAGCCCTGTTTTATTTATTTATTTATTTGGATTTATATCCCGCCCTCCCCGGAGGCTCAGTGGTTTCCCCCAGTCACCAGACTTCTTACTTTTTAGACTAACCTTATCCCGTTTGATGAATGTTCCTTCCAACGTTTCTCGTTTCCCAGTGAAACCTGACTTCAGTTGGCAAGTGGTAGTAATACTCCTAGGGGCTGCGGTGGCTCAGTGGTTAAGACGCTGAGCTGCAGACTAGAAGGTCGGTAGTTTGGCGGTTCGAGACCCGAGTGCTGTGGGACGGAGTGAGCTCCCGTCTCTGGCCCCAGCTCCTGGCAACCTAGCAGTTCGAAAGCGAGAAATCGCAAGTGGATAAATAGGTGCCGTTTTGGTGGGAAGGGAACAGCATTCCGTGCATCTCGGCGTCTAGTCATGCCAGCCACATGACCACGGAGACGTCTTCGGACAGCATTGGCTCTTCGGCTTGGAAACGGAGATTAGCACCGCCCCCTAGAGTCGGATTTGACTGGCTTTCAAGCAATGGAAATCTTTACCTTTACTTTAGTAGCACTCCTATGTTCCGAGGCATCAAGTCAAAGCTGAAAGCAGTGTATAATTGTATCACCCCACCTTGCACCAAGTCCTGATGTCCAATTCTGCCTTCTCCCCACATCTTTGCTTTGGCACTACTTGAGATTACTTGTTTCGGGCTGCGGAACCCAGCCAGTTGATCGATCTAGACCCGAATTCCCCAACGCGGTGCCCGAGGGCATCTTGGCACCCACCAATACTTCCCTTGGCGCCCAAGGGAAGACTACGCTCCTGCAGAGTGCGGGGGGCTGGACTAGATGACCTGCAAGGTCCCTTCCAACTCTAATATTCTATGGGTCTCTGACTGTGGCTCAGTGGCAGAGCCTCTGCCTGGCACACAGAAGGTCCCAGGTTCAATCCTCAGCCTTTCCAGTTAAAAAAACTGGCAGTAAGTGATGTGAAAGACTTCCGCCTGAGACTCTGGCAAGCAGCTGCCCGTCTGAGTAGACAATCCTGACCTCGATGATGTGGCATCTCCAGTTAAAAAGGACCAGGCAGGAGGTGATGGGAAAGACCTTGACCTGAGACCCTGGCTCAGTGGCAGAGCCTCTGCTCGGCATGCAGGAGGTCCCAGGTTCAATCCCCGGCATCTCCAGTTGAAAAGGACCAGGCAGGAGGGGATGGGAAAGACCTTGACCTGAGACCCTGGCTCAGTGGCAGAGCCTCTGCTCGGCATGCAGGAGGTCCCAGGTTCAATCCCCGGCATCTCCAGTTCAAAGGACCAGGAAGGAGGTGATGGGGAAGACCTTGACCTGAGACCCTGGCTCAGTGGTAGAGCATCTGCTTGGCCTGCAGAAGGTCCCAGGTTCAGTCCCCGGCATCTCCAGTTAAAGGGACCAGGCAGGAGGTGATGGGGAAGACCTTGACCTGAGACCCTGGCTCAGTTTCAGAGCCCCTGCTTGGCAGGCAGAAGGTCCCAGGCTCAGTCCCCGGCATCTCCAGTTAAAGGGACCAGGCAGGAGGTGATGGGGAAGACCTTGACCTGAGACCCTGGCTCAGTGGCAGAGCCTCTGCCTGGCACACAGAAGGTCCCAGGTTCAATCCCCAGCCTCTCCAGGTAAAAAACCTGGCAGTAAGTGACGTGAAAGACTTCCGCCTGAGACCCTGGCAAGCAGCTGCCCGTTTGAGTAGACAATCCTGACCTTGATGGATGAAGGCCCCGATTCAGTAGAAGGCAGCTCCGTGTAACTCAGCGTTTTGCTGGGGAAGGAAATTCATTCATTAGCCTTTATTGGCATAAAAGAAATACAAGTAATTACATACAACTTTCAGTGTATGTAAAAGAAGTCCTTTTCTCCTTTTCTCACAAGACAAGAACTCGTGGGCACTCCATGAAATTGCTGAGCAGTCGGGTTAGAACAGATAAAAGGAAGTCCTTCTTCACCCAAAGAGTGATTAACACATGGAATTCACTGCCGCAGGAGGTGGTGGCAGCTGCAAGCATGGAGAGTTTCAAGAGGGAATTAGATAAACATATGGAGCAGAATTCCATCAGTGGCTATTAGCCACAGGGTATAGATGGGAACTCTCAGTCTGGGGCAGGTGATGCACTCTATTCTTGGTGCTGGAGGGGACAACAGTGGAAGGGCTTCTAGTGTCCTGGCCCCACTGATGGACCTCCTGATGGCACCTGGTATATTTTGGCCGCTGTGTGACACAGAGTGTTGGACTATATGGGCCATTGGCCTGATTCTACATTGGCTTCTCTTATGTTCTTATGTTCAGTGCATATATATTATAAGTAAGAGCCTAAAACTGAGAATCCTAAAACGATCATCAATAATAGTATATCAGACATAAAATATCAAGGGGAACAGGCGTGTTATCCGTTTGATTTTGTAAATTCCTGCTGAAAACTTTGCAACACGTATGGTGGTTTTGGGGGGGGGTTGCCTCTTTTAAAAGCTGACTTAGCATTTTCTCATCTGTAAGAAGACCACTTGGAAAACAGTTAGATAGAAATAGGCTGCACTGGGAAACAAGTCGTGGGCACTGCAAAATAATACGGGATAAGGAATCACAAGTTCCCAATTCGCATGAGCACAGCCTTTTTTGAAAGCGAATTTCCCTAAATCTGCCATAGAGAACGCTCAATGGGAAGGCATTCATGCGGGCCAGAGTGGAGGCACGACGTTGGAATGGAGAATTTAAGATTCTCATTACGAGGCATCACTCCTGCTGAACAAGCGGGAGGAAGGAAATACAGTGCTTCATGTACGCAACGTCATGTGCTGGGGGGCAGCAGTGGGAGGGCTTCTAGTGTCCTGGCCTCACTGCTGGACCTCCTGATGGAATCTGGTATTTTTGGACCAGAGTGTTGGACTGGATGGGCCATTCGCCTGATTCAACACTGGCTTCCCTTATGTTCTTATGTCTGGGGCAAGGGATGCTCTGTCTTCTTGTGCTGGGGAGGTCAACAGTGGGAGGGCTTCTAGTGTCCTGGCCCCACTGCTGGACCTCCTGATGGCACCTGGTATATTTTGGCCGCTGTGTGACAGAGTGTTGGACTAGATGGGCCATTGGCCTGATTCAACATTGGCTTCTCTTATGTTCTTATGTCTGGGGCAAGGGATGCTCTATCTTCTTGTGCTTGGGGGGGCAACAGTGGGAGGGCTTCTAGTGTCCCGGCCCCACTGCTGGACCTCCTGATGGAATCTGGTATTTTTGACCGAGTGTTGGACTGGATGGGCCATTCGCCTGATTCAACACTGGCTTCCCTTATGTTCTTATGTCTGGGGCAAGTGATGCTCTGTATTCTTGTGCTGGGGAGGTCAACAGTGGGAGGGCTTCTAGTGTCCCGGCCCCACTGCTGGACCTCCTGATGTTCCCTGGTATTTTTGGCCACTGTGTGACACAGAGTGTTGGACTAGATGGGCCATTGGCCTGATCCAGCACTGGCTTCTTGTGTTCTTATAAGAGGGAACTGGATAAGCATATGGAGCAGAAGTCCATCAGTGGCTCTCAGCCACCAGGTATAGATAGGAACTCTCAGTCTGGGGCAGGTGATGCTCTGTATTCTTAAGCTGGGGAGGTCAACAGTGGGAGGGCTTCTAGTGTTCTGGCCCCACTGCTGGACCTCCTGGTGGCACCTGGTATTTTTGGCCACTGTGTGACACAGAGTATGGGACTGGATGGGCCACTGGCCTGATCCAACATTGGATTCTCTTATGTTCTTATGTAACACCTTTCCCCTCATGTGCACAGAAGCATACGCCATGTGGACATAAGCCACAGCTCACACTCCGTTACATACTCTGGGCACATGTGAAAAACCCTCATTCGTGTATAGAATCGCAGGCCTCACCGGGTGCCTTTCCCCCATGGAACCCACACGCTCCCTGGACTGGGGAAAGCCAGCCGCCGAGGGCGTTTGGGAGCCAACCCTCGGGCGCTGCTCTCTGCCAGTTTCCCCCGATGCAAAATGCCCAGCCTTAAGCAAATGTTGATGCAAACCTCCGCCTCAATGGGAGCCTTGTGCGAGAGCCGGAACTCGGGCCGGGAGCTCCTGCCAAGAGCCAGCTGGGCCGGGGCCAGAATTCACACTCCCTGCCCCCTCCAAGCAGCTGTGGTGTGCCCCGCCGAGGTCAGGTGGCTGGGCAGCGCGGGGAGGGGAGGGGAGGGTGGCTGCGGAAGGTGTGAGAAAGGGAAAGGAAGCCTAGCGGGCCCTGCGTGGTGTTCGGCAGGTTGGCCTGCGGCCCGGAGCCTCCACGCCCGCAAAGAGCGGACGTTTGTTTTTCCATGGAGCTGCTTACCGTACAAAGTATGCAGGTGAAAGGGCCCCTTGCGGTGAGTTCCTCAAACAGCCCGAGTTAGGTCCGGCCGCTGGGTCTCCCGAGGGCTTCCTGGCGTAGGCGGAGGAAGTCGTGTTTAGAAGAGAGGCACCAGGGTGGCTCTGGGGGTCACCGGGACTATTTCAACTCCGCTTCTGGCTCTGAGGCAGGGAAGGATGGAAGCATACAGGTTATGTAGGGCGCATGCACGAAGAAGAAGAAGAAGAAGAAGAAGAAGAAGAAGAGATTGGATTTAGACCCCGCCCTTCACTCGGGAGTCTCAGAGCAGCTTATAGTCTCCTTTCCCTTCCTCCTCCCCACAACAGACACCCCGTGAGGTAGGTAGGGCTGAGAGAGCTCTTTCGAGGACTGCTCGTGAGAGAACAGCTCTGAGGGAACTTGTGACTGACCCAAGGTCACCCCAGCAAGTGCATGTGGAGGCATGGGGGATCAAACCTGCTTCTCCCAGATTAGAGTCTGTGCTTCTAACCACCGCACCAGATTGGCTCTCACATGAGTGTGTCCCAAATGGAGGGAGGGGATATGGCTCAATGGCAGAGCCTCTCCTTGTCGTGCGGAAGGTCCTAGGTTCAATCCCCAGCATCTCCAGTTAAAAGGGGCAGGCAGGAGGTGAAGGGAAAGACCTTGACTTGAGATGCTGGCTCAGTGGCAGAGCCTCTGCTTGGCAGGCAGAAGGTCCCAGGTTCAATCCCCGGCATCTCCAGTGAAAAGGACCAGGCAGGAGGGGATGGGAAAGACCTTGACCTGAGATCCTGGCTCAGTGGCAGAGCCTCTGCTTGGCATGCCAAAGGTCCCAGGTTCAATCCCCGGCATCTCCAGTTAAAAGGACCAGGCAGGAGACGATGTGAAGGACCTTTACCTGAGACTTTGGAGAGCCGCTGCCAATCTGAGTAGGCAATACTGACTGAGAGGGACCAGTGGTCTGATTCAGTAGAAGGCAGCTTCAGGTGTGTTCATATCACATGTGCAGTTTTTCCTGAGCTGCCTGGTCCTGAATCAGACCATCGGTCCCTCGCAGTCAGTATTGTCTACTCAGACCGGCAGCAGCTCTCTGAGGGTCTCACCTCCAACCTGATCCTGAGCTGGAGATGCTGAGGGCTAAACCCGGGACCTTCTGCGTACCAAGGAGAAGTTCTACCACTGAGCCATGGCCCCTCAGTGAGCCTCCGCTTTCCCTGGATCAGACCCTTAGTCCATCGAGGTGGGTATTGTCTGCTCAGACTGGCAGCTGCTTTGCATGGTCTCGGGCAGAGGTCCTTCCCATCACCTCCTGCTTGGTCCTTTCAATTGGAGATGCCGGGGATTGAACCTGGAACCTTCTGCATGCCAAGCAGAGGCTCTGCCACTGAGCCAGGGTCTCAGGTCAAGGTCTTTCTCATCACCTCCTGCCTGGTCCCTTTTCACTGGAGATGCCGGGGATTGAACCTGGGACCTCCTGCATGCCAAGCAGAGGCTCTGCCACTGAGCCAGGGTCTCGGGTCAAGGTCTTTCTCATCACCTCCTGCCTGGTCCCTTTTAACTGGAGATGCCGGGGATTGAACTTGGGACCTGCATGCCAAGCAGAGGCTCTGCCATTGAGCCAGAGTCTCAGGTCAAGGTCTTTCCCATCCCCTCCTGCCTGGTCCTTTCAATTGGAGATGCTGGGGATTGAACCTGGGACCTTCCGCTTGCCAAGCAGATGCTTTACCATTGAGCTACATCCCTGCATATTGCCGAAAGTGGTATTTGTTTGGATTCTTTTTTTTAAAAAATGGATTGAATTCCATTCCTCTTCCTTCCTCCCAACTTCCCCCGGCCTCCTCCACCCCTGGAAAGCTTTTGCCAGAGAAGATGTGCCTTTATCTGCTACTGCACAACAGATCTTGTGGAACAGAAAGGAAAAAGGTGTATTCCTTTGAGATAAACGGATGTATTTTAAGAATTAAATCAACAGCCCAGGGAGGTTCTTGCACCGTCGCACCCTCAATCTTCCTCCCCCTTGTCCCCCAGTCTCTCTCTGAGCGGCTCCCCCTTTTCCTTTCCAGACAAGCAGAACGATGTGGAGATCCCATCCCCAACACAGAAAGAGCGGGAGAAGAAGAAGCGGCAGCAACCCATGTGTCAGATCAGCGGGGTGAAGAAACTCATGCACAGCTCCAGCCTGACCAATTCCAGCATCCCTCGCTTCGGGGTCAAAACCGACCAGGAAGAGCAGCTCAGTAAGGTGAGCTTCGTGGCAGTATGACGGGTGTCAGATGAGGAGGTGGTCGCGGGTCACCTGCGGGTCGTGGGTGACCCGCGGGTCACCCGCATCATGAGGCTGCGGCAGACTATGGGGGAGAAAGGCAGCCTTTCTCTGCTTCCTGTTTGCTCTCCGCTCGCTCCAGAGGCAAACTCTCACTTGATTCTGCGGAGATGTACGAGCTCTCCCCATTGTTTCGAAAGAAATGTCATTTTGGAAGAAAAATGCAGTTTTGTCTTTGAGCCAAAAAACATTGCTAGTCAGTTCGTCCGTGCATACAACATTCCAGAGGGTTTGTCGTCATCGCTCGGCCCAATCCCTGCTGCCTAACTTCCAAGCCAACTGGCAGATTTTTTTGCTGATGGGATCTTGGCACTTAGCAAACCGACAGTCAGCCCGTAGCACAGGAGGGGCAAGTATGTGGCATGCATGGACAAGAGCAAGCCAGGGGCGGCGCTGTGGCTCAGTAACAGAGCACCTGCTTTGCACATGGAAGGTTCCAGGTTCAATCCCGAGCAACTCCATTTAAAAGAGAGCCAGTTTGGTGTAGTGGTTAAGTGTGCGGGCTCTAATCTGGGAGAACCAGTTTGATTCCCCCACTCCTCCACTTGCAGCTGCTGGTGTGACCTTGGGCAAGCCA
This sequence comes from Gekko gecko, assembly GCA_029375565.1. Classification (NCBI taxonomy): domain Eukaryota; kingdom Metazoa; phylum Chordata; class Lepidosauria; order Squamata; family Gekkonidae; genus Gekko; species Gekko gecko. The sequence continues at coordinate 264,056,262 of JAPDNY010000002.1, forward strand.
TAGTTCTGTCAGAGCTGTTCTCTCAAGGACAGTCCTCGAAAGAGCTCTCTCAGCCCTGCCTACCTCACAGGTGTCTGTTGTGAGGAGGGGAAGGGAAAGGAGTTTGTAAGCCGCTCTGAGACTCCGAGTGAAGGGCGGGATATAAATCCAATCTCCTCCTCTTCCTCTTCTGGGACTCTAATCTGGGAGAACCGGGTTTGATTCCCCACTCCTCCACTTGCACCTGCTGGTGTGACCTTGGGTCAGTCACAAGCTCTGGCACAGCTGTTCTTGAAAAACAGCAGTCTCTGTCACAGCTGTCTCAGCCCCACCGACCTCACAGGGTGTCTGTTGTGGGGAGGGGAAGGGAAAGGAGTTTGTAAGCCGCTCTGAGACTCCGAGTGAAGGGTGGGGTATAAATCCTATCTCTCCTCTTTCTTCTCCTTCTTCTCCCCTTCTTCTCTCTTCTTCTTCTTCTTCCTTCCACTCTTACCCAGGAAGTAGGGGATGTGAAAGACCTCTGCCTGAGACCCTGGAGAACCACCACCACCTGACAAAGAACACTTTGACTTTTGAAAGCTCATTCCCCCCCAAAAAAAATCTTGTTGGTCTTTAAGGCTCCTGGCCTTGAATCTGGAGAACTGCAAAGTCGTCAAAGTATTGCCCTCGTTTGTGATGCCAATGCTTGGAGAAGGGATGGAAACTGGGTTTCACATCCCCAAAATCAGTACTTTAAGTTTCCGTGGGTGCTGCTTGCTTGGATCCCTTGACAGTGTTTCTAGCCCCCTTGACTGAGCGTGTGTAAAAGCCTTAGAACGGATGGGGCGGCCTCATAAAGACCCAGGGCTGCAAGGCCGGATCAGACCTCATTTGGAGCAGAAGAGAGAATTCCGTCTCTGGCTCTACCCTTCGCTTTCAGTGGCTTGTTTCAGGCACTGGGAGAAACCCCGGGTTAATTAAGCAAACCGTGGTTGATGTCATGGTCCAACCGCGAGCAGCTCCACCGTGGGTCTGTCCAAAACCAGGATCTGAAATTGCGGTCCGACGTTGCTTTATTAAACACTACGAGTCTGAACTGTGGTTTCACATAATGGACAAATGCAGGGCCCAACGAGACGTCGCACGTAACGTGGAACTCAAATTCTGAAGCGGCACAGGGGCCCGATTGGAATCGGGATTGCAACATGGCGGAGAGAGGCCTCAGCTGTTCCGCCTCTCGCAAAATGTTTTCAGGAGGGCTGCTCAGGGGAAAGAGGAGAGGCAGAAACCCCTCCTTTTCCCTCGCCACAATCCTGAATTGGGCCCCTGTCGAGCTTCAGAACTGAGTACCCGCGGGGAACTCGCAGCTGCCCGCCTGCTGCAAGTCCCCGTGTCGATCCCCAATTACACATAACATTACTTTTGAGCACTGGACACCCAGTACGGGCTGAGGCACTTGCAGGACTGTGTCGGGAAGAGAAGGAAAGAGCAAACAATATGAAATAAGCATTTGTCAAGGCCAACCAGGGTTTGAACAATCGTCAATAAATTAATCATAGCTAAAACAAACTAGGGTTTGCTGCTGTGTCTGAAGTTTGTGGTGCCAAGGCCTTCCTTCTTCTCAAGACCTCTCTGTGTCACTCCTTTCCTTTGTGTCTTTCCCAGGAACTAGAAAACCTGAACAAATGGGGCCTTAACATCTTCCGGGTCTCCAAGTACTCCAACAATCGGTCGCTCAGCTGTATCATGTACACAATATTCCAGGTGTGTATGCTAACGTTGCCGAGCTCCCCCGGGTACAGATCTCTGATCCGTATTTGGCTGACTAAATACCACCCAAATACCAATAAGGTATTTTTCGGGTATTTGTCTCAGTATATACCAAGTGCACGTCCCTAAGCCAGCCCTAAAATATAGGCGACAGCCCCTTTTTTGAGCTTTCAGTGTTCTGTATTTCGATGACCACGCAAAATGGCTGCCGCTGAAAGCAGAGCGAGCCACAAAATGGCTGCCGCAGCCTCCTTTCAGTCACCCGGCGAAGATCCCTGTGCTGTGGTGGTGGCCGCTGGCAAGGCAACGTTGTTAAAAATCTGCACAGCCAGTCAATTATCCAGTGGCCAATCAGAGGCCTTGCTGGGGGAAAGCCCTATCTTGACCCACCCACTTTCTAAAAACACTTCATGGGCTCCAGGACGGGGGTCGGAGGCACTGTTCCCTCTAAGCTGAGCTAGCTCACAGATTTTTAGCCTCCGGCTCACACGTTTTTGTCTTAGCTCAGGAAGGACGGTTCCAGAGCAGACTAATTGATACAGTAGCGGAATCGCTCGCTCACAACTTTAATGCCAGGAGCTCACACAGTAGAATTTTTGCTCACGAGACTCCACAGCTTAGAGGGAGCATTGGTTGGGGACCCCTGCTTTAGGTTGTCCAGAACAGCACAGGGGGTTGGACTGGGTGGTCTAGAGGCCCCCTTCCGACTTTTTAATTCTCCCTCCTCCCGCGGGACCGAAACCTCCTCCAAATGCATCTCCCCTCCTCAGGAGCGAGACTTGCTGAAGACGTTCAAGATCCCCGTGGACACCTTAGTCACCTACATCATGACGCTGGAAGACCACTACCACGCCGACGTCGCCTACCACAACAGTCTCCACGCGGCCGACGTCATGCAGTCCACGCACGTCCTCCTGTCCACGCCAGCCTTGGATGTAAGTCCGGCGGCGGGATGAACGGGGAGGGAATCGTCATCCTCAGGGCCGGCTTGAGGTTTTTCTGCGCCCTAGGCGGGGCACAGGTGCCAACCTCCTGGTGGGGCCTGGAGACCCACCATGCCGACCCCGCTCCTCTCCCTCCCAGGGGGGAGGGGGAGGGCGGGCGAGCTGCAAGCCAGGGAAGGGGCAGGTACTCAAAACTGAGTACCCGCGGGGAACTTGCAGCTGCCCTCCTGCGGCAAGTCCCAGCTGCCGAGAAATGAGGTTGGGCCGCACGGCAACCTCCTCTCCCCTTCCCGTCCCTTCCAGGCCGTCTTCACCGACCTGGAGATCCTGGCTGCGTTGTTTGCTGCCGCCATTCACGACGTGGACCACCCGGGGGTCTCCAACCAGTTCTTGATCAACACCAGTGAGTGCTGTCGACTCTGCGGGCAGAGGGGGGAGGGATAAAGGGGTCTTGCCGTGGGGAGGGGGCACGTGCGTGTGATGCATCGAGGTTTCTTTATAGGGTTGCCACGCAGGGAGGAAGAGGGTGTCTATGAGGAGGGAGAGAACCCTGGAAGAGACGTCCTGTCGGTGGCAAACCAGCATGTCCCCATGCACCATTCTGTGGCACGCCATGGGCTCCCCGGACTTTTAAAGACCCTCACAGAACTATAGATCACCTCGGGGGAAACGGGTGTCTGCATGACTGCCGTTATGAAGCCCCCAATGCAGGGTGTAACTTATGACTGTGTGCAGGGTTTCGCGACAATCAAGTGGAACATACCTCCATCACAAAAGGGATAAACCGAGAAAGCATGCTTATTGTAGGAAAAAAGACTATTAAAGCCACCCGGAGGGGGAGATGACAGTTTTCAGATGTTGAGAAGGATGCTAGGCAGGCAGGCAGGAAGGAGAAGAAAGGAAGGAGGAGAAAGAGAGAGGCAGGCAGGAAGTAAAGAGGAGAAAGAAAGAGAGAGAGAGAGAGAGAGAGAGAGAGAGAGAGAGAGAAAGAAAGAAAGAAAGAAAGAAAGAAAGAAAGAAAGAAAGAAAGAAAGAAAGAAAGAAAGAAAGAAAGAAAAAGAAAGAAAGAGGCAGGAAGTAAAGAGGAGGAAGGAGGAGAAAGAGAGAGAGAGGCAGGCAGGAAGTAAGGAGAAAGCAAAGCAAAGCGAAGGGAAGGAAGAAAGAGAGAGAGAGAGAGAGAGAGAGAGAGAAAGAAAGAAAGAAAGAAAGAAAGAAAGAAAGAAAGAAAGAAAGAAAGAAAGAAAGAAAGAAAGAAAGAAAGAAAGAAAGAAAGAAAGAAAGAAAGAAAGAAAGAGAAAGCTCTCCAAGTCTAATAAGCATAGGGTAAGAAATCATTGTAAAACTATAGGGGAGGAGCCTTTTGGTCAAATCTTAAGAAGACTTCCAGAACTCAGGAAGCATCTCTGCTGTAGAACAAGCAACCTCTTCCCAGTCTTCAGGATTTGGGGGGCCAGGATAGCATTTTGAGGGCTCTCTGCCCCTTTCTGTAATTACTCACGTCCCTGCGGGAGCCAGTTTGGTGCGGTGATTAAGAGCGGCGGACTCTAAGGGTTTGATTCCCCATTCCTCCACATGCAGCCAGCTGGGTGACCTTGGGCAAGCCACAGCTCTCTCAAGAGCTGTTCTCTCAAGAGCAGTCCTCAGAAGAGCTCTCTCAGCCCCACCGACCTTCCAGGGTGTCTCTTGTGGGGAGGGGAAGGGAAAGGAGACTGTAAACCTCTCTGAGACTCCGAGTGATGGGTGGGGTACAAATCCAACTCCTCCTCCTCCTGTGGGGTTCAGGAAGCAGACGTGGCAGCAGGCCACAAAGGCGGTGGCGTTGCCAGCCACGCAGGAGCAGAGCGTGTGTTTTTGGGGCACTCCAGGGCCACCTCTCTGTTTCTTCTGCTCCTTCGTGAGTGACCCTTTCTGGTCCTGTCCCCCCCCGGCAGATTCAGAGCTGGCGCTGATGTACAACGACGAGTCGGTGCTGGAGAATCACCACCTGGCCGTGGGCTTCAAGCTGCTGCAAGAGGAGAACTGCGACATCTTCCAGAACCTCGCCAAGCGGCAGCGGCAGACCCTGCGCAAGATGGTCATCGACATGGTAGGCCCCGACGCTGCAGCCCAGGGGGGCGGGGGTGTCTCCTTCAAGTTGGCGGCTCTGTTTCTCAGTTTGATTCTGGAGGGGACGTGGCCGTGGGATGTAGGGTTCCCCATGGTGGTATCCCACGGAAGGTGTCATCCCCCGTGGCCAGTCTGAACGGCCTTTCTGGGAACGTAAAGTGCTTCCGTTTGCCGTTCCTTCCTCTGACACCGTTGGCCCTGTGACTTTCTCTTGAAATTGTCTGTTGAAATGTTGTAACTCAGGGATGTCAAACATGCGGCCTGGGGGGCAGATCAGACCCCCGGAGGGCTTCCGTCAGGCCCGCAGTGGAACCGGCCGTCTCCTGCTTCCAGTTCCGCTGCTGCTGCTGCTGCCTCCTAGCTTCCTTCGCCAGACTCTCTCAATTGCTCAGCCATTTCACGTTTTCCCTGGGTCCTAGACTCAGCACTCTGAGCGTGAGATTTCTGTGGCGAATGTCGATAAATCAAAAGTAGGTTTGCAGCTTACAGAGCGAACGTTTTAAGCGTGTTTTTATTTTAAGCAGGAAAAAAACCCTTTGTGTTTGTGTCCTTTATAAAGTTTACATCGCCGCTACCTGGCATTACATTTTATGACACACAGGGGTGTCGAATATGTGGCCCGGGGGCTGGGTGAGGCCCCCAGAGGGCTTCTATCAGGTCCGCAGTGGAACTGGCTGTTTCCTGCTTCTTCTTCCAGTTCTGCTGCTGCTGCTGCGTCATCGTAGGTTTTGCAGCTTACAGATACACACCTGAACAAGATGGCAACAGCACAGACATTTTGGTGCAGCAATTCAGAGCAAGGGGTGTCAGTTGTCAGACACTGTTCAATAAACAAAATATCGCAAGAGTGCTGATGTTTTAAGCATGTTTTTATTTTAAGTTAAAAAAAAATCCTCTGTGTTTGTGTCCTTTATAAAGCTTATACCTCTGCTGCCTGGCGTTACATTTTATGACAGACGTGGCCCGGCCCGACAAGGTCTCATTTATGTCAAATCCAGCCCTCGTAACAAATGAGTTCGACACCCTTGTTGTAACTGGATTACACTGTCCGTGGTTAAATATCGGGAGCACTTTTTTAAAAAAAACAACTTTTGGCTGCTTTTACAAACTCTGGAATAGGTGTTAACCATTCACTGTTCCTTCCTTCTGAAGCTTTATGTCTTTGAATAATTGGAAACCTATACCTTTTGGGTAATGGTTCGTAAAATTTATATTGTTGGAATCTCATATGCTATACGATAGTAAATTCCAATAATTGGTATGCCGTAAACATTCTGTGTAGGGCGCTACGTTTTTATTTATAATCCTTGCTCCCGTGGCTGTGCAGAGAGCAACGTCGGGTTTAATTTTTTCTATTGACTTATTTCATTTCAAACTTTTATTAGCCACCTTTCTTTCTTAATGGAGCTTGAGGCGGTGGACAGGAGAAATAAAATAGTTGTTGTAGATTATCCGGGTTGTGTGGCTGTGGTCTTGGCATAGTAGGACCTGATGTTTCGCCAGCAGCTGTGACTGGCATCCTCCGAGGTATAACACAGAAAGATGGAGTACTCTCTGTGTCAAGGTGAGAAGAAGAATGGTAGGCAGGTAATTTGTATCTAATCAGGAAGGTGGGGTAGTCATTCTCTTGTAGGAGTTCCTGAGGCTGTGACGTGCGAATGGAGGAGCTTTCCTGAGGAGGTGCTGTTGGAAAAGGATGGGCTGTCGAAATTCTAATCTTATCTGTAGTGCTACTGTAAGATGTAGAGCATTTTGTGTTTTTCAGGACAGGAAACCATGCCCTATTTATTTTTAAACTCTCTTCTTTCCTGTTGAAATTGTGTTTATGTTTATGAATTTCAGTGGCTTCCCCGTGTAATCTGACATGGTAATTGGATGTGTTGTCCAGCCTTTCCGTGTCTTGGAATAAGATACTGTGTCCTGTCTGAGTTAGGCTACGTTCAGCCTTTGAGGATGCACAGTCCTAGCTGCTGGCGAAACGTCAGGTACCACAACGCCAAGACCACGGCCACACAGCCCGGAAAATCTGCAACCGCTAATGAACTCCGGCCCATGAAACCCTTCGACAACATGCAGAAATAAAAGAAATAAAAGTTCATTAACAATACACAAATTAAAAATCACGGTTCAGGACGGTTTGAAACCCCACGTGGTCCTTTTACCTTCTTTTATTCCATCTGTTTCTTTATTCGGATCTTTCGTTAGCTGCCTTTGGGCGCTCAAAGCGGCTCACGACGGAAACGGAATACATAAAACAGAGGACAGTGGTAGGGAAAAAATACATACAGCCGAAATTTAAAGCAGCAGCCGAGGACTGCTGGGAAAGGGGAATGAGGTGTGCACACACAGACGCACGCCCCGGCACGATGCTCACGTCCCCTCCTCTTCCGCAGGTCCTGGCGACAGACATGTCCAAACACATGAGCCTCTTGGCGGACCTCAAGACGATGGTGGAGACCAAGAAAGTGACCAGCTCCGGGGTCCTGCTGCTCGACAACTACACTGACAGAATACAGGTGGGCAGAGCAGCAGGTTTTCTGCAGCCGGAGGGGGGCGGCGGACTTCGTCAGGGGTGCAGCCGTGGCGGAGGCTGGGACGCTGGCCGTCGGGGAGGTCAGCCACGGGGGAAAGTGCTGGTGGGGACAGTGGCCCGGGGGGGGGGGGGCTGATACCTCCACTGAGGCCACGGCTGAGATGTGTGGGGCAGGACACGTCAGGCTGCAGGGAAGGCGACCGAGGTGATGAGGGGGTTGGAGCCCCTGCCCTTGGAAGAAAGGCTGAAGAATCCGGGACTTTTGCCATTTAGAAAAGAGACGACCGAGGGGGGACATGAGGGAAGTTTGTAAAGTGAGGCATGGGGTGGAAAGAGAATCATAGAATGTTAAAGAGTTGGAAGGGACCTTGCAGGTCATCTAGTCCAACCCCCCCTGCACTCTGCAGGAGCGAAGCCAAAAGATAGCCCTACATACCTACAACATAACCAAAGGATGGCCGTCCAGCCTCCGCTTGAAAACGTCCAGGGAAGGAGCATCCACCACCTCCCGAGGCAGTCTGTTCCACTGCTCAACCACTCTCACAATCAGGAAGTTTCTCCTGATATTTAGCCGGTAATGACTCCCTCTTAATTTCCACCCATTAGATCTAGTCTTGCAATCCGGAACAAGAGAGAATAGATCTGCTCCATCTTCTGCATAGAATCATAGAACGTTAGAGTTGGAAGGGACCTTGCAGGTCATCTAGTCCAACCCCCTGCACTCTGCAGGAGCGTAGCCGAAAGAGAGCCTTACATACCTACAATGTACTCAAAAGATGGTCATCCAGCCTCCTCTTGAAAACGTCCAGGGAAGAAGCATCCACCACCTCCCGAGGCAGACTGTTCCACTGCTCAACCACTCTTACAGTCAGAAAGTTTCTCCTGATATCTAGCCAGTAACAACTCCCTTGTAATTTCCACCCATTAGATCTAGCCTTGCAATCCAGGCCGAGAGAGAATAGATCTGCTCCATCTTTTACATGACAGCCCTTCAGATACTTGAAGACTACCATCATGTCCTCTCATGTCCCCTCTTAAGCTGACAAAGAGGAATTCCTCTCCCTCTCGAAAAATGCTAGAACTCGAGGGCTTCCAAGGAAGCTGATGGGCAGTAGGTTTAGGACGGACAAAAGGAAACACTACCAGGGCCGGCTCGCCTAGGGCGCCGGCCCTGCAGGGGCGCCAAAATGCCCCCCACCCCCCTGTAAAAAGGCCCCCGAGCCGCCCAATGCCGGCAGCCCCGGCTTTCCTGGGTGTCTCGCGGCTGTGAGGCACCCGGGAGAGCCGCGCGCGCCGCCCCTGGGAGGGAAGGGGGGGGGCTTCTAAGCCTGCCCCTTCCCCGGCTGTCCCGGGTGCCTCGCGGCTGTGAGACACCCGGGAGAGCCGCGCGCGCCGCCCCTGGGAGACCCGCGCGTGCCTTCTAAGCCCACCCCTTCCTCAGCTCTCCTAGGCGCTGGGCCATCTCCAGGCCCCACCGGGAGGTTGGCATCCCCGGTGGGGTGGGCGCCCCAGGCAGTCCTGCCTAGGGCGCCCAGACACCTGGGGCCAGCACTGAACACTACTTTACACAGAGAGGGATTAAAATGTGGCATTCGCTGCCAGAGGATGTCGTAAGGTCTCCCACCTTTCTGCCGGGGGGGACACACACCCAAGACGGCTTCCGGTCTCCTGTCCTCCATTTAATCCGCATGGCAACCCCCACAGCGATTGCTTCCAAGGGAAAAAAAATGGAGAGAACAACAGAAATAACAGGAAAAATTCAAATATTGGAAGACCGACATAAAAAAGATGTGTTTAAAATGTTGTTTAACAAATGACGTTTTACGCTTCTCACCTCTCCCTTGATCCCTTTTTATTTTGTATCCCCTTTGAGTGGTAAAATAAAACATCATTTAAAAAAAAAACAGCCCCGGGAGGTAGGTCAGGCTGTGAGCGCGTGACTGGCCCGAGGTCACCCAGCCGGCCTCCGTGCCAGAGTGAGGATTTGAACCTGGGTCTCCTAGCCTGACACCCCGACGGCTCTTTCGGCCGGCCGCTTTTGTGTGGCACCCAAGCACAGGAGATAACAGGACGGTGCCTAGGGGAAGGCACTTTGAAGGCAAGAGTCTCGGGTGCGAGAAGTTTGCTGGCGCGCACATCACCCTTTTCGGTTGTTCCTTGCTTCCTCCTCTTGGGCCCTGCAGCCAAAGGAGCCCGACCCCTGGCCCCCGCACCCCCTCCTCCGTAATCCTGCACTTCTTTTTTTTTTTTTTTTAAGAAAATTTATTAACAGGATATAATAGCATGTTCCATATTCGACAACCAATTCTTAACATATCCTTTTCTAAAAAATTTTATCCCCCCTCCCCTGGCTTCCAACGATGCTCCGCCCCCATTAACATTTCTATCCATATTCTCTTACATTCAATTCGTTTTCAGTATTCAAATCATAAATTTCAATATTTTCCTTTTCTATTTATCCCTATTAGGTAACCTTTCTATTACAGTCCCTTTTCTTACAGCACTTCTATTATTAATAACTATCAAAACAGAGCAGTCTGTTTTTCACATCCCAGTTGGATTCTAAGTAGTCTTTAAAGTCTTTCCAGTCTGCTAAGAATTCTTCGTCTTCTCTTCCATGAAGTTTCCCTGTCAGCTTGTCCATTTCAATCATAAAAATCATTTTTTTAATCCATTCCCATTTGTCAGGTACCCGCTCCTGCTTCCAAAACTGAGCATAAGTCATTCTCGCAGTTGAAATTAAGTACCATAACAACGTTCTTTTTGCCATTTTAAGTTCTTCTAATTTAACTCCTAAGAGTAACATTTCTGGCTCCTTTTTCCAGAGTGCATTTCAAGATTTTCTGAATTTCATTATGAATCTCAGTCCAAAAAGCACTTGCTTTTTCACATGTCCACCACGTATCGTAAAACGAGCCCTGCACTTCTGAGTGTTCCCCCTGCCCCCCGGACCCCGCATTGGGGGGGAGCAAAGCGTGCGCTTTTGAAATCTCTCCCGTCTCTCCCTCCCCACCAGGTCCTACGCAACATGGTCCATTGCGCCGACCTGAGCAACCCCACAAAGCCGCTGGAGCTGTACCGGCAGTGGACGGACCGGATCATGGAGGAGTTCTTCCGGCAGGGGGACAAGGAACGGGAGCGAGGGATGGAGATCAGCCCCATGTGCGACAAGCACACTGCCTCCGTGGAGAAGTCGCAGGTGCGTGGCAGGTGTCAGTAATGGTTGTTTAATGTTTCACACTGTGTCCATCGTTCTGTGTTCCCTATCTCGTCCCTGCTTCTGCGCTTGCGTAGGTATGCTAGCTGTAACGTGGGAGCTTCTTCTCTGCTGCTCGGTCTTATCACGGTGCCCTTGAATGCAGGCTTTGGGCTGTTCTTAAGTCTATGAGAATTTTCCACTCCTGTGAAGCCGAGGGGAGGAGAGAGTCGTCTCCCGCCCATTAAGTAACTCCCGCCGGGAGTTTCCCGCCCGCGCGCTTGCAGGTCATTTGCTAGTCGGACTTTTGCATCACACTATAACCGTGCTTGAGCAGCTTGCCCCGCCATTCCTGACAATAGCCTTTACACTGTGGGTTTTAGCACCGTATTCCAATAAAGCCTTTCTTACTCCTAAGAATGCTTGGATCTACTCGCTTTTGAACCTGACAGCAGGCGGCCGGCCGGGACTCGTGCCCCGGTGGGGAAGGAACAAGAGGGGTCCCCTGCTCCTTCACGCCTCCCCTTCGACTGCCACCCAGGGCAGGAAGGACTCAGTTACGGGCAGTGTTCCCTCTAAGCTGAGTTAGTGCAAGCTAGCCCACAGTCTTTTAACCCCCCCGGCTCACACCTTTTTGTCCTGGCTCACGAAGGAGAGCTCCAGGGCAAACTTCATTTTTGGGCAGCAGCCAAATTGCTCGCTCACAACTTGAACACCAGCAGCTCGCGAAGTAGGATTTTTGCTCACAGGCGTCCACGGCTTAGAAGGTACATTGGTTATGGGGTAGCGAGGGGCAAAGCCCATTTGAGATTTGGAGGAGGTTCCTTTCCAGCCCAAGGCTGTTGAAGAGGAGCAGGACGGGTGTCGTCGGAGGGTAGATGCAGCTAGAAGGACTGGAAGGCGAGATAAGGTGTATCGGGGCACAAAGATGGCTGCAAAACGACAGCTTGCCCTATAGTCCTTTGGGCGATTCATAGGAAAGGGCCTTTCCTCTTCAGGGAATCGAGTGCGTGTTCTTACAGGAGGGGCCATGGCTCAGTGGCAGAGCCTCTGCTCGGCATGCAGAAGGTCCCAGGTTCAGTCCCCGGCATCTCCAGTTAAAAAGGACCAGGCAGGAGGGGATGGGAAAGGCCTTGACCTAAGAGCCTGGCTCAGTGGCAGAGCCTCTGCTTGGCATGCAGAAAGTCCCAGGTTCAGTCCCCGGCATCTCCAGTTAAAAGGGATCAGGCAGGAGGGGATGGGAAAGACCTTGACCTGAGACCCTAGCTCAGGGGCACAGCCTCTGCTTGGCATGGAGGAGGTCCCAGGTTCAATCCCCGGCATCTCCAGTTGAAAGGACCAGGCAGGAGGTGATGGGAAAGACCTTGACCTGAGAACCTGGCTCAGTGGCAGAGCCTCTGCTTGGCATGCAGAAGGTCCCAGGTTCAATCCCTGGCATCTCCACTTAAAAGGACCAGGCAGGAGGGGATGAGAAAGACCTTGACCTGAGAGCCTGGCTCGGGCAGAGCCTCTGCTTGACATGCAGAAGGTCCCAGGTTCAAACCCTGGCATCTCCACTTAAAAGGACCAGGCAGGAGGTGATGGGAAAGACCTTGACCTAAGACCCTGGCTCAGTAGAAGAGCCCCTTCTTGGCATGCAGAAGGTCCCAGGTTCAATCCCCTGCATCTCCAGTTACAAGGACCAGGCAGGAGGTGATGGGGAAGACCTTGGCAGAAGACCCTGGCTCAGTGGCAAAGCCTCTGCTTGGCACGCAGAAGGTCCCAGGTTCAGTCCCCGGCATCTCCAGTTAAAGGGACCAGGCAGGAGGGGATGGGGAAGACCTTGACCTGAGACCCTGGTTCAGTGGCAAAGCCTCTGCTTGGCACGCAGAAGGTCCCAGGTTCAGTCCCCGGTATCTCCAGTTAAAGGGACCAGGCAGGAGGGGATGGGGGAAGACCTTGACCTGAGACCCTAGCTCAGGGGCACAGCCTCTGCTTGGCATACAGAAGGTCCCAGGTTCAATCCCTGACATCTCCACTTAAAAGGACCAGGCAGGAGGGGATGAGAAAGACCTTGACCTGAGAGCCTGGCTCGGGCAGAGCCTCTGCTTGACATGCAGAAGGTCCCAGGTTCAAACCCTGGCATCTCCACTTAAAAGGACCAGGCAGGAGGTGATGGGAAAGACCTTGACCTAAGACCCTGGCTCAGTAGAAGAGCCCCTTCTTGGCATGCAGAAGGTCCCAGGTTCAATCCCCTGCATCTCCAGTTACAAGGACCAGGCAGGAGGTGATGGGGAAGACCTTGACCTGAGACCCTGGCTCAGTGGCAAAGCCTCTGCTTGGCACGCAGAAGGCCCCAGGTTCAGTCCCCGGCATCTCCAGTTAAAGGGACCAGGCAGGAGGGGATGGGGAAGACCTTGACCTGAGACCCTGGTTCAGTGGCAAAGCCTCTGCTTGGCACGCAGAAGGTCCCAGGTTCAGTCCCCGGTATCTCCAGTTAAAGGGACCAGGCAGGAGGGGATGGGGAAGACCTTGACCTGAGACCCTGGCTCAGCGGCAGAGCCTCTGCTTGGCATGCAGAAGGTCCCAGGTTCAATCCTCAGCATCTCCAGTCGAAAGGGACCAGGCAGGAGGTGATGGGAAAGGCCTTGACCTGAGACCCTGGAGGGTGGCTGCCAGTCTGAGTAGACAGTACTGACTCTGATGGAACAAGGGCCTGATCCAATATAAGGGGAAGCGGCCCAGGGTCACCCAGCAGGGCCGAGTGGGGAATTCGGACCCGCGCCTCCCAAATATTAGTCTCTGACACTCCAACCAGCCCACTGCACTGCAATCCTTCCTTTTTGAAAGGTTCTCTTCCAGACGCTGGGCCCGTCCCGCCTCTTCCCCTCAGGTGGGCCTTGTAAAGCGTGAGGAAGAAATGAACTCTGAAAAGCAAACAAGGGTGTCATTCTTCCCCCTCCCCGTTTCACAATTCCTTCCTGACTGCCTTTCAGTTTAAAAAAAGAAATACTTCTATTTCAGTTCCCCTTCTCCAGTGCTCAAGAGCACACAAGTGTTTTCCTTTCGGGGGAAGAGGAGAAGAGTAAGATAACAGGAAGTGAGGCGGTTGTTTCCCTTCCTGGTGTTTGCGGTGAGGCTTTGACTTCCCCCCCTGCCTCCGGTCTTCTGCACTTACACGGAGCTGGCATCTTGGCCCACGGAAAGGCCCTTCAAGCCTCAGTGGCTGATCGGGTTTCTAGCTCTCAGGGGCTCCAGTGGCTGTGGAGTGGGATGCTAGACTTTCCCCCAGCACCTTCTCTGTTATCTTACAAGCCGCACGTAAAGGCACAACTTTCCTAAGTTGGGCGGTGGAAGGTGCCGTCAAGTCGCAGCATGTGGTTGATGGTTCAGCCAGTTGGCTGCCACCCCATCCGCCGTCGGGGGTCGGAATCGTACCATGACGCCATTTTGGGTCGTATGTTTTTTGTTTATACCACTTTGTCATTTTACAATTTTTGTGTTTTGTTTGTATATTTAGATGAACGGCTTGCTTTTATGCTTTGGTGTAAACGTCGTACAGCCGCTCTGTGCCCGCTCTGCAGGGAGAGCGGTATAAAACTTTTAATAAATAATAACCCCGTAGGGTATTCAAGACAAGAGATGAGCACCAGTGGTTTGCTATGGCCTGCCTCTGCCGAGCAACCCTGGACTTTCTTCATGGTCTCCCATCCAAGTACTAACCAGGGCTGACCGGGCTTAGCTTCCGAGTTCTGATGAGATCGGGTTAACCTGGGCCATCCAAGTTCCAAGTTCTCTTATTTTAGAATCTCATTTGTAAACTTCCTAAGCTTACAAATAACAAAATTTGGGAATCTAATATTGAACCATCTGGTGGAAATGCCTCCGTTGCTAGAAACCTTCATTCCAGGATATAGGCTTTTCCAATAGAAAAGAGTAGAATTTGTGGCAGGGTAGGAGCTTCCGTGAGTCACCGCTAACTTCTTCAGAACAGACTTAAGAGAGCCAGTTTGATGTAGTGCTTAAGTGTGCGGACTCTAATCTGGGAGAACCGGGTTTGATTCCCCACTCCTCCACTTGCACCTGCTGATGTGACCTTGGGTCAGTCACAAGCTCTGGCACAGCTGTTCCTGAAAGAGCAGTTTGTGTTAGAGTTCTCTCAGCCCCACCTACCTTACAGGGTGTCTGTTGTGGGGAGGGGAAGGGAAAGGAGTTTGTAAGCCACTCTGAGACGCCTTTGGGCAGTGAAGGGCGGGGTATAAATCCAATCTCTTCTCTTCTTCTCTTCTTAACACGGCCACCCACCTTAATCTATAGGCTTTCCCATGATATCCTCTGTAAGCTTTTTCATCATTTGTCTGCCCGTATGGTTTCAGGGTTGGGATTTTTTTCTCTCTCTTTTTTTGCACACGTTCGCTCCCTCTAGTGGTGGTTTCCATATTTCATCGCTGTACGTCTGGCTGGTTTACGAGCACTTTTATACAGCGATGAAATATTAAAGCGACCACTAGAGGGAGCCAAGATGTGCGGGAAAGAGCGGGGAAAGACGCAAACAAGCAAGGAGATGACGCGTGTGGAAGACTCCACCGTCTCCTTTTTTAATTAATCCCCCCCCCATTCTGTTCTGTCGCTAACCCCGCCTCTTCTCCCACCTGCCCCCTCCGCTCCTCCAGGTGGGATTCATCGACTACATCGTGCACCCGCTGTGGGAGACCTGGGCGGACCTGGTCCACCCCGACGCACAAGACATTTTGGACACCCTCGAGGACAACAGGGACTGGTACCACAGCATGATCCCCCAGAGCCCTTCCCCGCCTCCGGACGACGCGGAGAAGGACGACGAGGCCTGCCTGGAGAAATTCCAGTTCGAACTGACCCTGGAGGAGGAAGGGGAGGACTCGGAGGAGGAGCGTAGCAGCCCCGGTGAGGAGGACAACAGCTACTACACGGCGACGGAGGACCACCAGCACGAGTCGCTGGAAGGGCAGGACGGACTGACGGACGACACAGTGAATGACACGTCTCCCGGCGAGTCATGACTGTGGGGAAGGGACTGCCGAAACGCGTGAAAAAAAACACACACACACAAACACAACAAAAAAACGCGCAAGGGGAGGGCGGGGACAAAGAGACGAAGAAAAAACTCATTTTTTTATTTTTATTGTATTTTTTATAAAAAGAAAACGACAAAAAAAAAAGGGAATATACACAACACAGCAACTGTAGAACCAGGATGGCCCAGCAGGGGGCAGCAGCCGACGGCTGCCGGGATTGGCCCACGCACTCCAGAAAGAAGCTTCTCTTTCGTTGGCTTCCCCTCCACACACGCCCCCACCCCCCACATGATTGCCAGGTTTTTTAAAAATATATATACATATATTTTTTATTTTGTTAATCGGACATATGCAGCCCGGAACAGGAGGGGTACTTGTCAAGAGAGGGGCAGAAGCGAAATGGATGGAATCTTTTTTTTTTTTTTTAGAAGAAAAAGAAAGAAAGATTAATTTTAAGCCATTTTTAAAAAATGAGCCAAGAGGCGGTGGGTATCCCTGTGCCGAGCGCCAGGACCCCGTTGAAGCGCCTGGCTGCGGGCAAAACCCCTTCCTGACGTGGCCGGTCGGTCGGTCGGTGCCTTTCTCTCTTTTTTTTTTCTGCCGCCCGACTCCTTAGAGAGTCCCCTTCTCCTCGCTGGAAATCAGGGTGTTCAGAAAGGCGGAGGGCAGGGCCCGTGTGAATAATTTTGATTTTTGTAAGTTATTATTATTATTATTATTTTTTAAGCTAGTCTTAAATTTCTTTTTTTTTTCTTAGTTGATCGCAGGGGGTTTTATTTCATTCCGGGCCGATGAGAAGAAAAGGTTGTGGTTTGGGGATTTTTGTTGTGTTTTGTTTAGGGGTTTTGTTTTGTTTTCCGAGAGCCAGTTTGGTGTCGTGGTGAAGTGCGCGGACTCTAATCTGGGAGAACCGGGTTGGATTCCCCCACTCCTCCACTCGCAGCTGCTGGATGACCTGGGGCAAGCCATAGTTCTGACAAGAGCTGTCCTTGAAAAAGAGCACTTTCTCTCAAGAGCTCTCTCAGCCCCACCTGCCTCACAGGGTGTCTGTCGTGGGGAGGGGAAGGGAAGGGAGATTGTAAACTGCTCTGACATGCCTCTGGGCAGTGAAGGGCGGGGTATAAATCCAATCTCTTCTCTTCTTCTTTTGGGATTTTTTTTAAAAAATATGGTTTGCAAGCCAGAGAGTTCCTTTTTCTGCTCACGACGCTATACCGTCCTCTCCCGGACGCAACCAGGAGAAGACTTTTCTTTTAAAAGAGGGGGGGGAAGGGAACAAGAAATCAAATAAGCAAAACTTTTTCTTTCTTTTTTTTTAACGTCTCAGTTTCCAAATAGCCAAGTCTTCCTCCGTTTGTCATTTTGCACAAATATCGGCAATAGGGCCAGGGTCCAAATGGGTTAAGTCCACTGGCTGCCTTTGCTTCGATCGCTCTGTAGGGTGGAGAACGTTCGCGCGTGAGCCCCCCTTCCCTCGCTGCGGGGGGGGGTGTGGGGGCAGGTTTCAGCCTTCCCGACCCGAGTGGAACCTGGAACGGCGGGTCTCTCGCGAGGATTGCTTTTAAGCACGAATTTTCGCAAGGCATTCCTCTACCCTCGTTCGGATCAGCGCACTCCGCTAGCTGACGGGAAACCTCTGAACGGCAGGGGGGGTTCCCCTGATCCCTTAACGGGTGTGTCGGGCAGGGGCCTCGTGCACCATTCACACATTCACACACATGTATGTACACAGGGGGCTCACTCAGCTCTTCACATGTCGTCCGGCACAGGGATATTCTTTTCCCCCCCCACCCACGGTCGAAAGTTTGTACGAACCGAGGCCTCTTCTTGATTTCTGTGCGGTGCAATGTCGTGTGGCTGGAACACATCGATTTTCGACTTGTGCGCTTGTTCACTGGCGGGTGGGACTGGGGCGGCTTTGTTTGTCCTGTTAACTTCGGCGGATGAGATAAGCTGTAACGTGCTTGGCTCCCGATGGGGCTGCCAGCCCCGGACGGGGGGGAAACTGATCTCTGTTGTCCGGAGATCAGTGGTACCAGAAGGCAACCTTAGCTTCCAGGCCTCACCTGCTTCCCTAGAAAATGGGGTGGGGGGGGACATCTGGCGTGTCCCCCAAAGCCCCCCCTGTCTGCCTCCCATCCCTGTTAGATAAGTCCACTGTGTGTCATAAGAAACCCCAGTTGGCCTGGTCCAGTTCACAGAGGGGAAGGTGACCAGAGGAGAGGGTGCAGATTTCACACCTGGAGGCGAAACACGGAGCCGGGTCTACCAAAACGGCAAGGGGAGGGGTGGGGTATCTTTGCCGGCATGGGGCATCCAGTTTGGGCATCCGTGGCGAACACCGCTGTTCTGTTCTAACGGGAGGGGGCCTTTGTGGCCGTTCTCGGAGGTTCCTTGCTGCCCCTTCCTCCCTGCCTTCTGGCCAGGTCTTGAGAAAGAAAAGCCCCCCCTCTCCCCGCAGCTGAGGCCAGGCCCCCCGCTTGAAGCTGCCCTGCAGAATTTCTGAGGGGACCTTTGGGCCGCTCCTATTCTTTTGCCTTAAACAGCCAGAAGGTGTTCTTCGTGGGCGACGCCTAGCTGCATTGTTATCCTCCTTGGCACCAACAGGGGAAATTCTTTCCAACCTCCCCCCGGCAAGGACTTTCCTCCTTTGTTTCGGGGGGGAGGGGCGTCAGTTCTTTCCGCAGACCACTAGTGCCGGAGAATTCCATCTTACGAGCCGCAGGATGCCAGCACCAAGGAGGCCCTGCTTTGTGCACAACTGCCACCACCCCCAGTGTTGTGGGGAGACATGGCCCACGCCTTAGCGGGATCACAGGGTCTCCGGGCATTGATCCCCACCGGCTAGAGGGGGCCTGCTCTTCCTATTTCTGACTGGGGGGGGGGAGTGGGAGACGGACAGTTCGAAGGGAAGCGTATGAGACCTGTGCCTGGGTGAGGTCCGACTTCTCTGCCCCCCCACCCCCAGTTAGCCTGAAGCGAGGAAGGGGTCGGGACCCGCTATGTCGTGTCGCGCCCCACCCGGGCTGCTTGCGCGCCCGTGCCCTCGGCCCCGCCCTCCCTGCCAGGGCCGAAGCAATAACAAGTGGGCTCCCCCCTCCTCCTCGTCCACACACCGAGCTTTCGAACCAAAGCCATGTCCCCCCCTCCGCCCCTTTTTGCAGAACGTCCATCCCACCCACCACCTCCTTTTCACCGACCAGTCCTTCGAGCATGTGGGCCGGAGGGCGTGGCCTTTCAGCGCCGGTCCGACCCAAGCACGGTAGGAGCCGTTGTGTGCCGGGGTGGGGGTGGGGGGTGTTACGACTCCAGGCTCAAGACCCGGCACTCTTGGAAGTTGCCTGGCGCACGATGCAGGCCGAAAGGAAGGCCATCACCCCTCCCACACCCACACATACAAAGGGAACAGCCGGCTGGCGGACTTGGTAGAAGCCCCACCTGTGCAGAGCGCCGGCGCCGGCTCTCCTTCCTGACCCGAGGAGCACACGGCCATCTCTGAACACGAGTACTGTAGCCATTTTCTTTGTATTTCCCCCACCTTCCTTTCCCCGAAGCCTCAATTGGGAAAACAAAAATAAGTACGAAAGAGGAGACCCCCCTCCCCCCAATACCCCTCTTTCCTCCTTATTTTTGTATAGCTTTTATTTTTCTACGCGAGTTTTCGTTCCACGAGTTTGTCGGGGTTCGGGTTTGGACTGTACATAACTGTGAATAACCAGATTGTAAATTATTCTAAAGGAGTCGACGAATCTGAACACGCAAACACCCCCACCCCACAGACACACAAAAGGCCCCTCTCCCCTTCCCGGCCCCGATCCAGCTGCGGGGGCCCTGTGTTCGAGAGTTACCTGTGGAGAGCCACGAGGACTCCGAGAGACCCTCTAGCTGCATTCTCTCCTCCAGAGATCTCGAACGCGGACACCCCACCCGCCCAGCCCTGCACACTCACACGACCCGAGTTTCTCCTTTCTGTGTATTTATGGTGTAATATAGACACATTGGAAATCGTAGAGTTGTCGTTTTTCCTCGCAGTGTCGTCAGTCGGCCGTTGCAATGTTCTCTCTCTCTCTGTCTGTCTCTCTCTCTCCTGTCTCTCTCTCTCTGCTCTCTCTCTCTCTCTCTCTCTCTCTCTCTCTCTCTCTCTCTCTCTCTCTCTCTCTCAAATGTTTCCAAAAAAACAATCGTTTGGCGGCCACACACACAATAAACCAGGAGGAAGGGACGCCCCTGTGCGAGTTGCATTGACCTGGCTTCTCGGCAAAGCTTCAAGGGGAGGAGGAGAGGGCTGTTCCACCCCCACCCCCCAAAGCAAGGCTTTGGCTCAGGCGGGATGGGCCCACGTCAGTGCCAGCCAACTGCTGGGTTAGGCCGGAATCCAGCAGGGTCCCGAGCAGTGTTCCCTCTAAGCTGAGTGAGTGTGAGCTAGCTCACGGTTGTTTAGCCTCCGGCTCACCCGTTTTTGTCTTGGCTCAGGAAGGATGGGGCTCCAGAGCAGACTAATTTACGCAGCAACCAAATCGCTCGCTCACAACTTTAACGCCAGTGGCTCACAAAGTAGAATTTTTGCTCACAAGACTCCACAGCTTAGAGGGAGCATTGGTCCTGAGGCCCTCCCGCAGAGCAGCCATTGTCGCAGAAGAGAACCTGGAGCGTGACGATGGTGCAAGAGTCTCAGCTGCCCTGTGGAGTCCCTCTTGCCCCTACTCCGATAAATATATCAAGATGCCTTCTGTTGAATCACACCTGCGGTCCATCAGGGTCAGGATTGTCTACTCAGACTGGCAGGTGCTCTCCAGGGTCTCTGGACGAGGTCTTTCCCATCCCCTCCTGCCTGGTCCTTTCAACTGGAGATGCCGGGGACTGAACCTGGGACCTTCTGCATGCCAAGCAGAGGCTCCGCCCCGGAGCCGCGGCCCCTCTCCAAATGCCTTCTACTGAATCAGATCCTTGGTCCATCAAGGTCAGTATTGTCTACTCAGACTGGGACTGGGAGCAGTTCTCTATGTTCTCAAGTAAAGGTCTTTCCCATCACCTCCTGCCTGGTCCTTTTAGCTGGAGATGCCGGGGATTGAACCTGGGAACTTCTGCATGCCAAGCAGAGGCTCCGCCACTGAGCCAGGGTCTCAGGTCAAGGCCTTTCTTACTACCTCCTGCCTGATCCTATTTAAGTGGAAGTGCCAGGGATTGAACCTGGGACTTTCTGCATGCCAAGCAGAGGCTCTGCCACTGAGCCAGGTTCTCAGGTCAAGGTCTTTCCCATCCCCTCCCCTCCTACCTGGTCCTTTTAGCTGGAGATGCCGGGGACTGAACCTGGGACCTTCTGCATGCAAAGCAGAGGCTCTGCCACTGAGCCAGGGTCTCAGTTCAAGGTCTTTCCCATCCCCTCCCCTCCTACCTGGTCCTTATAGCTGGAGATGCCGGGGACTGAACCTGGGACTTTCTGCATGCCAAGCAGAGGCTCTGCCACTGAGCCAGGGTCTCAGGTCAAGGTCTTTCCCATCTTAGCCACAGCCCCACTTTTCGGACCAGGCACCCCACAGACCTTATTTTCATCCATTCGAATCGTGTTCCTAAGCGCTCATCAAAAGCAAAACCGCTGATGGTTTCATTCAGGCATTTTCAAAAGCGGCCATCCTTCAGTCCCATGTGAAAAAATACCTACCTACACAAGGCAAGTCCTTCTTGGACCAGCACAGCAATGTCTTCGCAAGGAGATGATATCATTTTCCACGGCACAGGTCCAAATAGTTGCCTCCCCTCTTCAAGTGGGCACTTCCGAGATTGCTTCTATATTGGCCATCGAGTCCGGAGTAGATGTTACCTGAGGGACCCATTTCCATGGGGAATTTAGGCAGTGTTGTCAAGCCGGGGCTTTTCCACGGTCTCTTTCCTTGCAGATTTAAACTGTAGGTTTTTGTGCCAGACATAAACTGGTGTTAATATCGAATCGACCACAAGAGGGAACAGAGGTGTGCACATAACACACACACATCCCCGTGCTTAAAGAAACAGGAACGTAGAAGCAAGGAAGATCAGAATGTGGAAATGCCCCCTACTTTGTTTCACTGGTTGCCGTGTTACTCTCCCGTGTTCTTTCTGACTTGTGGTGGTTCATTTCTCACTTTAGAAAGAATTCAAAGATGCTAACTACACCGTTATATAATACAATAGTAATAGAGAACAGGTACAAGCGTAGTTAACAGACTCAGTAATAACAAATTGCCAAAAGGCTAAGGAACAAGTAATATACAAAGTCATGTATACAAAGTGGTAACGATAGAAAGGACAAAGTATGAACAATAGAGAACAATTATATAAATACGGTGTTGTGTCCAGATGTTTGATTATTACAACGTTTCGGCGTTCATCCTTCATCAGGGTGTTCCCTTTAAGCTGCCGTTGTTATCATACTTTTACTCACATGCATTGGGAACAGTAATGCTCGTTACAAAATTGGACGCCAATCCCCAACCGGCAGCGTCTCCACCGGAAGCTTGAAAAGCTACTGGAGCTAATTACATGTCTACCATAGCAGCTTAGAGGGAACACCCTGATGAAGGATGAATTCTGAAACGTCGTAATAATCAAACATCCGGACATGACGTCATATTTTTATAGTTGTTCTCCATTGTTCATACTTTGTACTTTTCTGTTATGTATTGAGGCACAAGTTGTCTATGGTTTGCATTCTGTAAGACTGCTCTACCCTTTTAAATTTTCCTCCCGTCCCTGTTTCGAAGCTGCTTCCAACACTTCCCGCTTAGAATCTCTCCCAGTCCTATTCTTTAATCAGTTCTTTGTTCCCTTGCTTCCTCTTTGCAGCCAAATCAATTGCTCATTCATTCCCGTGCTTGTTTATTGTAATCGCACAATTACACTCATAAAAATAAAGAGGGTTATTAATTGCCGCTGTGGCTGCAAAGGGGGGGGGAGCATAATTAAAGCCTCCTCCAGCCCTCAGAGAAAGGAAACTGGTTAACGATCTGATTGCTTTATGGGAAACTGTTCGGAAGTTGCCAAGCAGGGAGAGACGGAAGAGGCCCCCAGATGTGCATTCGGATCAAAAGGGAAAGAACCATATTGAAACGGACAAGGTGGAATTTGCCGGATAGATTTGACAACACTTTAGTGTGAATGGACTCGTAGGATCTTGCCCCTGAGGCAGGGTATTGCCAGACATTGATGGGAAACGTGATTCCACGTTAAGTGCCGGATGAAGCTGCTCGGCTGGTGGCATTTGTGGCCAACAGGTTCAGAATCAGAGAACGAGGGTCTCATTCATTCAGTGGTAAGGAACGCCAGCTCTTCAGGCAGATGAGACAGGTACACACGGGAAGGCGTCTTATACTACTGAATGAGAGCATCGGTCCGTCATGGTCAGGATTGTCTACTTAAGACTAGCAGTGAGTCTCCCCAGGATCTCAGGCACAGGGCCTTTCCCATCACCTCCTGCTTGGTCCTTTTAACTGGAGATGCTGGGGATTGAACTCGGGACCTTCTTGCATGCCAGGCAGGGGCTCTGCCACTGAGCCAGGGTCTCAGGTCAAGGTCTTTCCCATCACCTCCTGCCTGGTCCTTTTAACTGAAGATGCAGGGATTGAACTTGGGACCTTCTGCATGCCAAGCAGGGGCTCTGCCACTGAGCCAGGGTCTCAGGTCAAGGTCTTTCCCATCACCTCTTGCTTGGTCCTTTTAGCTGGAGATGATGGGGATTGAACCTGGGACCTTCTGCATGCAAAACAGAGGCTCTGCCACCGAGCCAGGGTCTCAGGTCAAGGTCTTTCCCATCACCTCCTGCTTGGTCCTTTTAGCTGGAGATGATGGGGATTGAACCTGAGACCTTCTGCATGCAAAACAGAGGCTCTGCCACCGAGCCAGGGTCTCAGGTCAAGGTCTTTCCCATCCCCTCCTGCCTGGTCCTTTTAGCTGGAGATGATGGGGATTGAACCTGGGACCTTCTGCATGCAAAACAGAGGCTCTGCCACCGAGCCAGGGTCTCAGGTCAAGGTCTTTCCCATCCCCTCCTGCCTGGTCCTTTTAGCTGGAGATGATGGGGATTGAACCTGGGACCTTCTGCATGCAAAACAGAGGCTCTGCCACCGAGCCAGGGTCTCAGGTCAAGGTCTTTCCCATCACCTCCTGCTTGGTCCTTTTAGCTGGAGATGATGGGGATTGAACCTGGGACCTCCTCCATGCCAAGCAGAGGCTCTGCCACCGAGCCAGGGTCTCAGGTCAAGGTCTTTCCCATCACCTCCTGCTTGGTCCTTTTAGCTGGAGATGATGGGGATTGAACCTGGGACCTTCTGCATGCCAAGCAGAGGCTCTGCCACCCCGTTTGCTAATGCTGGGGTCAAACCTTGGCTCTGGGTTTCTAGTAGGGGGGTTTGGCAGCCATTGAAATGACATTGGCTGCTGCCTGCTGCTGGCAAGTTGGTGCAACGCACAATCAGCCTCCCTTCACCTATCTACTGGATACCCTTGTCTCTGCTGCCCTCTTCTGGGCCAACTGTCCATCAAGAGAACAAAGTTTGAGTCCAGCTGGGCACCTTTAAGACCAACGGAGTTGAATTCTGGGCATAAGCTTTTGTGTGCACGCACCCTTAAGAACATAAGAACATAAGAGAAGCCAATGTTGAATCAGGCCAATGACCCATCTAGTCCAACACTCTGTGTCACACAGTGGCCAAAATATACCAGGTGCCATCAGGAGGTCCATCAGTGGGGCCAGGACACTAGAAGCCCTCCCACTGTTGCCCCCTCCAGCACCAAGAATAGAGTGCATCACCTGCCCGAGACTGAGAGTCCCTATCTATACCTTGTGGCTAATAGCCACTGATGGATTTCTGCTCCGTATGTTTATCCAATTCCCTCTTGAAACTGTCCATGCTTGTAGCTGCCACCACCTCCTGTGGCAGTGAATTCCATGTGTTCTTTCAGATACATTGAAACAGACTTTGCTAACCATTATGTACAGGTGAGGGGCTGCGGTGGCTCAAGTGGTTAAGAACCGCAGACCGGAAGGCCGGTAGTTCGGCAGTTCGAGACCTGAGTGCCGCATGACAGAGTGAGTTCCCGTCTCTGGCCCCGGATTCTGCCAGCCTAGCAGTTCGAAAGCAAGATAGCGAGTAGATAAAGAGGTACCGTTGCAGTGGGAAGGCAACAGCGTTCTGTGCTCCTCGGTGTCTAATCAGGCCGGCCACATGACCATGGAGAAGTCTACGGACAGTGCTGGCTCTTCGGCTTGGAAACGGAGATGAGCACCGCATCCCCAGAGTCAGATTTGACTGGCTTTCGAACAAGGGAAACGTTTACCTTTACCTTATGTATAGGTGAGGCGGTTAGTTGCCAGGAAGGGCTAATTAGAGTCAAGATGCATAAGTAAATAAGCCATAAGTTTAGCTAAGATTGGATTAACGCAGTTGGCAAGACCTGTGAATAGCAGCAAACCAGCATACAGATAATAAAAGAGTTAGCAAACAGATGCGAGAAACTGAGTGATTTAGCATGTGTAGTGAGATAAGCTCTCTTAAGTATTTGAAAGGCTGTCACTTAGAGGAGAGCAGGGAGCTGTTCCTGTTGGCAGCAGAGGAGAAGACTCACAGGAATGGGTTGAAATTATGGGCGGGAAGGTACCGGCTGGATATTAGGAAAACCTTTTTTACGGTCAAAGTTGTGCAACAGTGGAATCGGCTGCCTAGGGAGGTGGTGAGTCCCCCCTCCCTGGCAGTCTTGAAGCAGCGTCTGGACAAACACTTGTCAGGAATGCTGTAGGCTGATCCTGCACTGTGCAGAGGGTTGGACTAGATGGCCTGTGTGGCCCCTTCCAACTCTGTGATTCTATGATTCTAAGAACCCACTATCTCTGTTAAGTCCTGGGGGTTCCATTATTGTAATAAGGTGTTATAATAACTAGCGATTCAGCAGTCTCCCAGTCTGTTTCTGAAATTCCTTTGCAATAAGACGGCTACTTTGAGGTCCCTCATTGAGTGTCCCGGGAGGTAGAAATGTTCTACAGGTTTCTCAATTCATCAACAAGCCATTGCAGAGCCCGGATTTCTGGGCCATGGGCGGGGGGACCTGGGAGGTGCAGGCTTCCAGTTCATGAAATCGCCAACTCCTTCCGCCATCTGCTCCTCCACCCTCTTTGTAAATTCATCCTTCGTGTGGCACCTTCGGGACTCACATGTTTTGATTCTCGCAAAAGCCTTCGATAGACTAGAGCTAGGGCTGCCAACTCTAGGTTGGGAAATACCCGGAAATTTGGGGGGTGAAGCCCAAGAAAGCTGGGGTCTGGAGAGGGGAGGGACTTCAGGGGGGGGGATAATGCCATAGAGCAGAGGTGTCGAACTCATTTGTTACGAGGGCTGCATCTGACATAAATGTCATTTTGTCGGGCCAGGCTGTGGGTGCCATAAAACGTAATGCCAGGTAGCGGAGATAGAAACTATATGAAAGACAACAGCCGGTAAGCGCCGAGACGGCGTATCCTCACTGCGAGGCCCCGTGGGCTGGGAGGGGGGCGTGCAAAGGAAAACCCACATGGGCACACTGGAGAGTCAGCGGTGCAGCCCTGGGCAGAAGCTCCTGTACAAGGTTCTCTCTTACTTGCAACCTCTCACCTCCAGTCCAGGAGATGAGAAAGGTCCAAGTCCTTGTTACTATGCCAGCATGTGGAGAATCCCACGTCTATCCCACGCCCCTCCAGGAGTGAGAGAAACCAAGATTGCCCGAAGCAGTGGAGCCCCCGTTGTATGCTGTTACAAGTGCTTCTGTATGAGAGAGAGGTGGAGCACCAAGCACACAGGGTTGAGCAGACCGTCCCTGGCTCCACAAATCCCCTTGATGCAAGGAAAACTCTCTCTCAGTTCTCATAGGTGATCCCCACTCCCTCCCTCTTCCGTCACAACTGGATGTGGCCATTTATCCAATCGCAAGGGACTTAAGAGGTGTGGTTAGCCGCCATGCCTATGCGGAGGAAGGCACTGGGCTTTGGCGTTTGGGAAGAGCCTCAATGTTTGGCTTTCCCCTCCGAGGTTTCCAAAGTGGCTTTTGAAATGGATATCTAGGCCTGGCATCTGGGCATGCCGTTTGGTGCAGGTGACGATTCACAAGGACATGTTATCAGCTAAGCCGTTTGGGCCTAGTATGACTGAACCAGGAAAGTATTTTTCCTGTACAGCTCCCACGCTGCTTGACTGCTGCGGACGAGGTTGTTCCTTCGTGTCGAAGCCACAATCGGAGAGGCTCTGCCCCCTCCCTGCCCCCAACAGTCTCCTGTTCCCTCCCATGCGCTAGTTGCTCGGGGGGGGGGCGTAAGAAGCCTGGATGGGCCAGTTCCGGCCCCCGGGCCTTATGTTTGACACCCCTGCCACAGAGTCCACTTTCCAAAGCAGTCATTTTCTCCAGGGGAACTGATCTCTGCCACCTGGACATCCGTTGTCATCCCAGGAGATTCCCCAGCCAGCCCCTGCAAGCTGACCATCCCACGATACCCCGGAGATCCATCGCATCCCGGGAGAATCTCCAGGCCTCCCCTGGAGGGTGTCAACCCTAACTAGAACCCCCTTAGCCTGTTGTGGGAACTCCCCTTCCCCTAGTGGAGCAGAGGCGGATCATGGTGGCTTCCTCCGTGGCCAGAGAGAAGCGACGGACCCTTGGGAAAGACTCGCCAAAACCCTGGATGGGCCAAATCCATTGCAGAAACACACTTCTAAGGGTCACAGTCAACATTCCCCTCTAAGGTGAGTTAGTGTGGGCTCGCTCAGAGTTGTTTAGCATTTGGCTCACAAGTTTTTGTCTCAGCTCAGGGAGGAGGGCTCCAGAGAAAACTAATTTATGCAGCAGCCAGATCGCTCGCTCACAACTTTAATGCCAGTTGAATTCGCAAAGTTGAATTTTTGCTCACAGGACTCCACAGCTTAGAAGAAGAAGAGGAGGAGGAGGAGGAGATTGGGTTTATACCCCAGCCTTCACTACCCGAAGGAGTCTCAGAGCGGCTGACAAACTCCTTTCCCTTCCCCTCCCCACAACAGACACACCCTGTGAGGGAGGTGGGGCTGAGAGAGCTCTGAGGGAAACTGCTCTTTGAAGGACAGCTCTGATAGAACTACGGCTTGCCCAAGGTCATCCAGCAGCTGCGAGTGGAGGCATGGGGAATCAAGCCCAGTTCTCCCAGATTAGAGTCCCTGCACTTAACCTCTACGCCAGACTGAGGGATCATTGGTCACCGTCCCTTGGCCACATTGCGCAAGGCGATGGGGACGGATCCAACCCTCTTCCAAAGAACCAAAGAACTCAAGGGGCTGTTCCAGGGGAATGTCGTGCGTTCACTTGCGGCACAATTTCCCTTCCCCGCCCCTGCCCCCACCCGCTCACAGCTGACTCACGAACAGTTGCCAAACGTGCGTCAACAGTAGGTGAACGGCCCAAACCATTCCCGAGGTGCAATAAACAAGTCATTTTTCAAATAAATCAGTTCCCAGAAGGCCATAAAAGTTGGATATAAACACTTGAGATAAATAGGGAGAAAACGAAACTGTTTGGTCGGTTTCAGGGCGCGGGGCCAAGCGTCAGGTGGTGGCTGGAGGTCTTCCAACTGGCCACAGAGGTCAGTTCCCCGGGAGGAAACGGCTGCTGCGGAGGGTGGATTCTATGGCGTTGTACCCAGCTGAGGTTCCTCCCCAGACTCTCCACACGCACCCACCCAGACCGGAGTTGGCAAACCTATGGGGTTGTCAAGCACTTAAAGGTCCCAAGAGATGCCCGCAGTAAGTTGTGTGTGAGAATACAACCTCCCCCCCTCCCACATCTGCCTCTCTAGATGGGTAAGAGCCAGTTTGGTGTCCTGGTTAAGAGCACAGACTCTAATCTGAGAGAACCAGGTTTGATTCCCCACTTCTCCGCATGCAGCTGCTGGTGTGACCTTGGGTCAGTCACAAGTTCTCTCAGAGCTGTTCTCTCAGGAGAAGTCCTTGAAAGAGCTCTCTCAGCTCTACCTGCCTCGCAGGGGGTGTCTGTTGTGGGGCGGGGAAGGGAAAGGAGATTGTCAGCCGCTCTGAGACTCCTTCAGGTAGTGAAGGGTGGGGTATAAATCCAATCTCCTCCTCCTCTTCCTCCTTCAGATAATCTCTCCTTATATATAAAAGAGTTTTCATGTCCCTCTTGCCTGAATGTTCCCCACGCTCCCACAGCCTTTGGCTCTTTGGACTGTCATTCCCACGGAGTGCCAACCCAGTGCCTGCATTGCTGCAGTCCCGCCCACCACAGAAGCGGCGGCCAGCGTCACCACCTCAGTGTGGGGCGAGACAACGGGTGGGAAGGACATTCAACTGGCCTGGCACTGAGAAGGCTGAGGCTTCCCCCCCGGGCCCGCCTGCTGAGGCAGGCGAGCCAGGAAGGGCCCGGGAGGGAGCGGGGGGCGGTGGCTCAAGTGCTGAACTGCAGGCTGTGGAAGGTCAGTAGTTCAGCAGTTCGAGACCCGTGAGTGCCGCATGACAGGGTGAGCTCCCATCTCTAGTTCCAGCTCCTGTCAACCTAGCAGTTCGAAAGCAAGAAATTGCAAGTAGATAAATAGGTACCACTTCGGTGGGAAGGTAACAGCGTTCCGTGCGCCTTGGTGTTTAGTCATGCCAGCCACATGACCATGGAAATGTCTTCGGACAGCGCTGGCTCTTTGGCTTTGAAACGGAGATAAGCACCGCAACCCTAGAGTCGGATTCGACTGGCTTTCGAGCAAGGGAACCTTTACCTTTACCACTGGCCTCTGAGGGACAGGCGCCTGCTGGGTGGTGGGACATGGGGCAGGGGGGGGCACCGACCACTGCTGCAGGACGCCGCATTCACCCAGGCCCTCTTTCTAGAGCTTGCAACGGGCCATTCTGCTAGTAAATAAATAAAACCGGTGTGCTCTCCAGGTCTTCGGAGAGAAGCGGATCCCGCCTCACCCTACCCTGAATTCTCCCGACTCGTAGCAACAGGGATTTTCTCTTCCAGGTCTATTTAGAAGGCGTCTCCTGAACTGGAGATGTTTCTAAAGAAGCCGTGGAGGTTGCCCAAAGGATAAGCAAAATCATTATTATTTTTAAAAAATTCTATGCCACCTTTCCACCAAACTTAGGGTCCCCCCGGGTGCGAACATCAAAGCATTTCGAGCATTAAGAGTGTTTAAATCACAAGCATATATAAAATATTTAGAACAGCAACATGTTTATTTATCGAACACAGTTTGAGTCCAGCGGCACCTTTAAGACTAACAAAGTTTAATCCTGGGTATCAGCTTCCGTGGGCATGCCCACTTCTTCAGATACATTAAAACAGACTTCATCAAACTATGGAAAAAGAGGTGCCGGAACTCTCAGGAGGGAAATGGAAGTTTTCAATCTGCAGACTGAAAACTCCGGCGGAAAAAACCCCAGGGAAAAAAGTCCACTTCTGCACTGTTGTTTTTGTCACTTGTTTGTTCATTTTGCTTTGGGGCACACAGACACCCTTTTCCACGTGTGTTTTGCTCCCTCTGGGACTACTAGAGAGAGCAAAACACATTGGGGGTGGAACCTTAAGCCATAGGGAGAAACCAATGACAAAAACGACAGTGTAGAAGCGACCTACGGGAAGAAGTCTGCCTGTACACGGAAGCTGATACCCAGAATCAGAGATCGTTTCCTAGAAAAAGAAGTGCAGGAGCTCATTTGCATATGCCACACCCCCTGACAAAGGGCAGGCATGTTTAAAATGAGTTAAGGCAGATGAGTTTAAATCTCCCCCCTCCCTGAGTCTCTCCGCAAAAGCAGAGAGGCTCAAGCGAAAATGGGCCACGTCTGCCCACCTCCCCTTCCCCTGCCAGCCAACCTGCTGCGGCAGGCTGGCTGGAGAAGTGGAGGACAGGGAGGCAGGGAAGCCAGGGATTTAACACCCCCCTCCGAGTCTCTCCACCGGTGGCCAGAAAAGGCTGGGGGCAGGGCCTGGGCTCCTTACTGCCAGAGCGCCGCTCTGGGGCGCTCCGGCAGGAAATGACCCCTGCCCAGAATTAAACTTTGATAGCCTAAAAAGGTGCCACTGGACTCTGACCTTGTTCTATGTTTATGTTCTTTAATTTATATCCCTCTTTTTCTCTGATTGAGATCCAAAGAAGTTTTTCACATCATTCCCCCCCGCCTCCACTGAATCCTCACAACCGCCTTGTGAGGTAGGCCAGGCTGAGAGAGCGCAACAGGCCGAAGATCACCTGGCGGGCTTCCACACTTGAGCAAGAGATTCAAGCTGCACCTTCCCAGGTCCTGCCCTGACACCCTAACCCACTATGCCACTCCAGCCCCCCAGAAACATCGAAGCACATCGATGCATTCTGCACATGCCCAGAGGCCTTTTCTTCATGGCGATCCCTTCCCACCAGCTGGGTATTCAGAACTCATGCCAGGGTATTTTTGACCACTGTGTGACAGAGTGTTGGACCAGATGGGCCATTGGCCTGATCCAACATTGGCTTCTCTTGTTTTCTTATGAATGGCTGTAATAATGCACCTCTGCCTCTGGGCAACACTGACGTTCCCCTTTTCCCCACTGGGGATCCAAAGCGACTCATATTCTCCTCTTTTTCCCTTTTATCCTCCCAACAGCTCTGTAGGTCAGGCTGAGAGTGTGTGAGTGGCCCAAGTTCACCCAGCGAGTGTTCATGGCAGGGCAGGGGATTTCGAACCTGGGTCTCCCAGATCCTAGTCTGGCTGTCCAATAGATTGCCTTGAATCCCCAACTTCTCAGGGTTGTTGTGTAGCTAAAACAGAGAAGAGGAGGAGGAGAATGGATTTATACCCCGCCCTTCACTACCCAAGGGAGAGAGAAAAGAGAGAGAAAGGGAAAGGATAGGGGGAGAGAGCAAGAGAAAGAAAGAAAGGAGAGGGGGACAGAGCGAGAGAGAAAAAAGAGAGAAAGGGAAAGGAGGGGGGAGAGAGAAATAGAAAGGAGAGGGGCAGGGGCGGATTAAGGCTCACTGGTGCCCTAAGCGCTGACCAATCTTGGTGCCCCCCACTGAAATGACTGTCATGACAACTGAATTTGGCTCCATCATTTCACTTTTAAACACACGCATTCTACTTTTAAACATAGCCTATGTGACACTGCACTCTCCAACAACAACAACAAAAACAGATAACACCTAGGGTGCTACTGTGATCAATTTGCACTCGTTTTTATCAATTTTTTAAAAACAAATGTTCATTCCTTGTTGTTTTTTCTTTTCACCCTTTTCCCAAATTGGTGGTGCCCCCTTTGGTGCCACCGTGATCAATTTGCATTAGTTTTTTTAATATATATATATATATATACACACACACACACACATATAACAAATGTTCATTGGTTTGTTTTTTCCCCACTTTTCCCAACTTTGTGGCACCCCCTTTTGCTCTGGTGACCTAAGCATCTGCTTAGTCTACTAATGGTTAACCTGCCACTGGAGAGGGGGAGACAGCAAGAGAAAGAAAGAGTAAGAGAAAAGAGAGGGGGAGAGAGAAAAAGAGAGAGAGAGAGAGGGGGGAGAGAGCAAGAGAAAAGAGGGAGAGAAAAAAAGAGGAGAGGGAGAGAGCAAGAGAAAGAAAGAGAAAAGAGAGGGAGAGAGCAAGAGAGAGAGGGAAAAGGGAAGGGGAGAGAGAAAAAGAGAGGGAGAGAAAGGAAAGGAGGAGACAGAAAGAGAGGAGGGGGGAGAGCAAGAGAAAGGGGGAGAGAGAGAAAAAGAGAGGGGGAGAAATTGAGAGGAAGAGGCAAGGGGGAGAGAAAAAGAGTGGAGAGGGGGAGAGAGCAAGAGAGAGAAAGGGAAAACAGGGGGAGAGAGAGAAAGAGGGAGATAAAGAGGAAAGGGGAGAGAGAAAGAGAGGAGAGGGGGAGAGCAAGAGAAAGGGAGAGAGAGAGAGAAAGGAGAGGGGAGAAATAGAGAGAGAGAGGAAGAGGCGAGGGGGAGAGAAAAAGAGAGAGGAGAGGGGGAGAGAGCAAGAGAGAGAAAGGGAAAAGAGAGGGGGAGAGAGAAAAAGTGGGAGAGAAAGAGGAAAGAGGGAGAGAGGAGAGGGGGAGACAGACAGAGAAAGAGAGGTGGGGAGAGAAAAAGGAGAGGGAGAGAGAGAGAGAGAGAGAGAGAGGGGCCAGGGGCAGAGAGAGAGAGAGAAAGAGAAGGAAAGAGAGAAAGAAAGAAAGAAAGAAAGAGAGAGAGAGAGAGAGAGAGAGAGAGAGAGAGAGAAAGAAAGAAAGAAAGAAAGAAAGAAAGAAAGAAAGAAAGAAAGAAAGAAAGAAAGAAAGAAAGAAAGAAAGAAAGAAAGAAAGAAAGAAAGAAAGAAAGAAAGAAAGAAAGAAAGAAAGAAAGAAAGAAAGAAAGAGCAAAGAAAACACAAGCGAGCGAGAAGGAAGGCCAGCGAGCGAGCGAGCGAGCGAGCGCGGAGGAGAGCGAAAGGGAGGAAGCGGCCCGAGCCGAGCGGCCGGAGACTTGGCTGGCTGGCTGGCTGGGTCCTGGCCGCGCCCCGCCTCCCTCTCCCCGCCTCCCTGCCCGGCGCGGGGGGGACTCTTATTCTGGCGGCGGCGGCGGCTCTGCTTAGTCACGGTGACTCCCGCCTGGCTCCTCCGCCCGCCCGGCCTGCGCCATGGAGGAGCCCCGCAGGAGGAGGAGGAGGAGGAGCGGCGGCCAAAGGGGCGCGCGGCGGGACGGCGGCGACGGGAGGCCCGGCCAGGGTGAGTCGGGGCGGCGCTCTGCACGCGCCCAGAGGCAAGGCGAGGCGGGGAGGGAGGGAGGGGGGGGACACAGACGGCGACGTGGCGCTCGCCCAGCTTGCAAAATGCAAAAGCCGTGGCGGGGGGAGACGCGCGTCGCGGAGGAGGGGCACGTGGGGATGCGGCCCTGCTTTCCCCGGGAGGCGCGGGTGGGACGGGTGGGGGGGTCCGGGCGAGATCCCGAGATCGCCGGGAGGGAGGGAGGACGGGGGAGGCTGCCTGGCCTGGGTTCGCCCGGGGGGGGAGGAAGGGAAGTTCTGTGCATCTGGGGTTGCCAACTTCCTGGAGATCGGGGAGGAGGGGGACAGAATGCCAGGAAGGGCGCCCTCCCGAGCAGCCCTTTCCTCCCGGGGTGGGGACTGATCCCTGCCTTCGAGGGGGGGGAGTTCTGATTCCGGGAGGTCTCCCGCCGGCGCCTGGAGGCTGGCATCGTGGTGGGCAGCCCCCCTCCAGCCTCCGTGGAGACGCTGCCCGCCGCCTCCTGTTTACAGCAGCTGTCAGAGGAGGGAGGGGATTCAGCCCGGTTTCCTTTTTAACCCCTTCGGGGTTAGATTCCTGTAAAGGACCTCCTCTCCCGGAAGGCGCCCCCGCCGGCCCTTAAAAGTACTTGGCATTACAACGTTCCCTCTAAGCGGTGGGGTCATGTGAGCAAAAATCCCACTTTGTGAGCTCCTGGCATTAAAGTTGTGAGCGAGCCATTTGGCTGCTGCATAGATTAGTTTGCTGGGGAGCCCTCCTTCCTGAGCGAAGACAAAAATGTGTGAGCCGGGGGCTGGAAAACTGTGAGCCAGCTCACACTCACTCAGCTTAGAGGGAACACTGCTTGGCAAGGGGCTCAGCCGCCTGAAGGACGGCAACCAAAGCGGGCGACTGAGTTATCCCGAGAGGGCCTTTTGGTGCAGGACATGGGACCGCGCTGCAAAACTAAAAGCCCGAGCTTACCATTCACCCCGGAGGGTTCCCAAGGCAAGGGGGCAGGCAGAGGCAGTTTGCCCTTGCCCGCCTCTGCCTAGTGACCCTGGCCTTTGGTCGCGGTCTCCCCTCCAAGTGCCAAGCAGGGCCGACCAAGCTTAGCTCACTTCGGACAACACTGGGCCAGCCCTAGGCCGCCCAGGTCACGGCAAGACACAAACAAGAGGCAGTTTGCCATTTGCCTGCCTCTGCGTAGCAACCCGTGACTTCCTTGGTGGTCTCCCTTCCAAGTACCAACCAGGGCTGACCCTGCTTAGCTTCCCAGATCGGGTGAGATCGGCCTCGCCCGCACTGCCCAGATCGGGGCATTGGAAGCTATTGCAATGTGTATGGTTCGGACAACCTATTGTTGTAAGAAGGTTCCTTCTCTGTAAATTTTTGCATTCGTTTACCGTTTTGTGTTTGTTTATTTCTTAAAACATGAATGTTCTGCCTTTCCCCCTATGGTTCAAGGCGGTTTGCAGGAATAGCTAAGACATGCCCAACTAGAATAAAATAGCCAGCCCCAAATCTCCCCCCCCTCTCTGCATGCTCAGCCCCACCTCTGGTGGCATCCCGGTTTCTACCAGTCAACTCCTGTTGCGTTGTCTGTCGGATCTCCCACGCTGTTGGGTGCGCTGTCCTGTTCTCTGGAGACCACCTTGAGCCACAGAGAGGAAGGCGGACTATAAATGGCCTATATAAAAGGAATGAGATGTGCCAGGACCCACGGACTTCCGGCTGGCCCAGAGCCAGTTGGGAAAAGGGGACGTTTGGCAAGCCTCTCTAAAATCAATGGTCTGTGTAGTCCAGCCTCCCATCTCACATAGAGGACAACCAGTTCCTCTGGAGGGCCAAGGACAGGGCAGAGAGGCCGAGGCCTTCCCCTGAGAAGGACACCAGAAGAGCCCTGCTGGGCCAGACCAGGGGGGTCCCTCCAGTCCAGCCTCCCGTCTCACACAGGGGCCAGCCAGTTCCTCTGGAGGGCCAGCAACAGGGCAGGGAGGCCGAGGCCTTCTCCTGAGGAGGACACCAGAAGAGCCCTGCTGGGTCAGACCAGGGAGGGTCCATCCAGTCCAGCCTCCCGTCTCACACAGGGGCCAGCCAGTTCCTCTGCAGGGCCAGCAACAGGGCAGGGAGGCCGAGGCCTTCTCCTGAGAAGGACACCAGAAGAGCCCTGCTGGGCCAGACCAGGGAGGGTCCATCCAGTCCAGCCTCCCGTCTCACACAGGGGCCAGCCAGTTCCTCTGGAGGGCCAGCAACAGGGCAGGGAGGCCGAGGCCTTCTCCTGAGGAGGACACCAGAAGAGCCCTGCTGGGTCAGACCAGGGAGGGTCCCTCCAGTCCAGCCTCCCGTCTCACACAGGGGCCAGCCAGTTCCTCTGGAGGGCCAGCAACAGGGCAGAGAGGCCGAGGCCTTCCCCTGAGAAGGACACCAGAAGAGCCCTGCTGGGTCAGACCAGGGAGGGTCCCTCCAGTCCAGCCTCCCGTCTCACACAGGGGCCAGCCAGTTCCTCTGGAGGGCCAGCAACAGGGCAGAGAGGCCGAGGCCTTCCCCTGAGAAGGACACCAGAAGAGCCCTGCTGGGTCAGACCAGGGAGGGTCCCTCCAGTCCAGCCTCCCGTCTCACACAGGGGCCAGCCTGTTCCTCTGGAGGGCCAGCAACAGGGCAGAGAAGCCGAGGCCTTCCCCTGAGAAGGACACCAGAAGAGCCCTGCTGGGTCAGACCAGGGGGGTCCCTCCAGTCCAGCCTCCCGTCTCACACAGGGGCCAGCCAGTTCCTCTGGAGGGCCAGCAACAGGGCAGAGAGGCCGAGGCCTTCCCCTGAGAAGGACACCAGAAGAGCCCTGCTGGGTCAGACCAGGGAGGGTCCATCCAGTCCAGCCTCCCGTCTCACACAGGGGCCAGCCAGTTCCTCTGGAGGGCCAGCAACAGGGCAGAGAGGCCGAGGCCTTCCCCTGAGAAGGACACCAGAAGAGCCCTGCTGGGTCAGACCAGGGAGGGTCCATCCAGTCCAGCCTCCCGTCTCACACAGGGGCCAGCCAGTTCCTCTGGAGGGCCAGCAACAGGGCAGAGAGGCCGAGGCCTTCCCTGAGAAGGACACCAAAAGAGCCCTGCTGGGTCAGACCAGGGAGGGTCCCTCCAGTCCAGCCTCCCGTCTCACACAGGGGCCAGCCAGTTCCTCTGGAGGGCCAGCAACAGGGCAGGGAGGCCGAGGCCTTTCCCTGATAAGAACCTTAGAAGAGCCCTGCTGGGTCAGACCAGGGAGGGTCCATCCAGTCCAGCCTCCCGTCTCACACAGGGGCCAGCCAGTTCCTCTGCAGGGCCAGCAACAGGGCAGAGAGGCCGAGGCCTTCCCCTGAGAAGGACACCAGAAGAGCCCTGCTGGGTCAGACCAGGGAGGGTCCATCCAGTCCAGCCTCCCGTCTCACACAGGGGCCAGCCAGTTCCTCTGGAGGGCCAGCAACAGGGCAGGGAGGCCGAGGCCTTCTCCTGAGGAGGACAACAGAAGAGCCCTGCTGGGTCAGACCAGGGAGGGTCCATCCAGTCCAGCCTCCCGTCTCACACAGGGGCCAGCCAGTTCCTCTGGAGGGCCAGCAACAGGGCAGGGAGGCCGAGGCCTTCTCCTGAGGAGGACAACAGAAGAGCCCTGCTGGGTCAGACCAGGGAGGGTCCATCCAGAGGAACTGGCTGGCCCCTGTGTGAGACGGGAGGCTGGACTGGGTGGACCCTCCCTGGTCTGGCCCAGCAGGGCTCTTCGGATGTTCTTAACCAGGGTCCTGTTGCTTCAAGGGCTTCATGTCTCTAGCAGTGTCCTTTCAGGTTCCAAGCTTGGACACGATTTCTCAGTTGTTGTACAGGTCAAGGAGGGGCTGTCATGGGGCAGGGGGTTATATAAGATGAGGTAAGGCGAGCCAGTGCTCAGCTGTTCTGAGCCTTTCTTGCATGCCGATCGCCATTTTGGGGGTCAGGAAGGAATCTGTCAAATCCCCCTTTAAAGCTGTCCCTGGCGGCGAATTCCTCATTTTAATCCCATCCTCCATCTCCGTCCAGGTGTGGAAGTGTCGCTGCCCGTTGGGACCCTCTAGAATGCGCCTCGGCCCGACCGGCTGCACCGTTCCTGCTTTTCCTTCCGTGTCCCTTCGTGCGATGAGCCCGCAGCACCTTCTGTGATGTACTCCCCGGAATGCAAAGCGGAGGTCACTCCCTCGGACAACGGCAACCGCACGTTCAGCTACACGCTGGAGGACCACACCAAGCGGGCCTTCGACATTATGAACCAGCTGCGCCTGAGCCAGCAGCTGTGCGACGTGACCTTACGGGTCAAGTACCAGGACCTGCCCCCGCCGAGTTCCAGGCCCACAAGGTGGTGCTGGCCTCCTCCAGCCCCGTCTTCAAGGCCATGTTCACCACGGGCTGCCGGGAGCAGGGCATGCAGGCGGTGCCCATCGAGGGGTGCACCCCAAAGTGATGGAGCGCCTCATCGAGTTCGCCTACACCGCCTCCATCTCGGTGGGCGAGAAGTGCGTCATCCACGTCATGAACGGGGCCGTCATGTACCAGATTGACAGCGTGGTCAAGGCCTGCTGCGACTTCCTGGTGCAGCAGCTCGACCCCAGCAACGCCATCGGCATCGCCAACTTTGCCGAGCAGATCGACTGCGTCGAGCTGCACCAGCGGGCGCGGGAGTACATCTACATGCACTTTGAGGAGGTGGGAGCGGGTGTCCGTGGAGGGGGCAGCGAGGGGAGCGGCCCTGGTCGACGCGCGGATAGAGAAGGGATGGAGTCCCCCCGGGACGTACACGTTTTTCCTCCTGTCCTTAATCCCGTAGCAAGAGGCTTCCTTCCCACTTGGTCGTAGGAACATAAGAGAAGCCATGTTGGATTAGGCCAATGGCCCGTCCGGTCTGAGGCTCCTGCGTCACACAGCAGCCAAAACCCATCAGGGCCAGAACGCCAGAAGCCCTCTCACGATTGCCCCCCAGGAACCAAGGAGACAGAGCATCACTGCCCCAGACATAAGAACATAAGAGAAGCCATGTTGGATTAGGCCAATGGCCTGTCCGGTCTGAGGCTCCTGTGTCACACAGCGGCCAAAACCCATCAGGGCCAGAACTCCAGAAGCCCTCTCACGATTGCCCCCAGGAATCAAGGAGACAGAGCATCACTGCCCCAGACATAAGAACATAAGAGAAGCCATGTTGGATTAGGCCAATGGCCCGTCCAGTCTGAGGCTCCTGTGTCACACAGAGGCCAAAACCCATCAGGGCCAGAACTCCAGAAGCCCTCTCACGATTGCCCCCCAGGAACCAAGGAGACAGAGCATCACTGCCCCAGACATAAGAACATAAGAGAAGCCATGTTGGATTAGGCCAATGGCCCGTCCAGTCTGAGGCTCCTGTGTCACACAGCAGCCAAAACCCATCAGGGCCAGAACGCCAGAAGCCCTCTCACGATTGCTCCCCAGGAACCAAGGAGACAGAGCATCACTGCCCCAGACATAAGAACATAAGAGAAGCCATGTTGGATTAGGCCAATGGCCCGTCCAGTCTGAGGCTCCTGTGTCACACAGCGGCCAAAACCCATCAGGGCCAGAACTCCAGAAGCCCTCTCACAATTGCCCCCCAGGAACCAAGGAGACAGAGCATCACTGCCCCAGACATAAGAACATAAGAGAAGCCATGTTGGATTAGGCCAATGGCCCGTCCAGTCTGAGGCTCCTGTGTCACACAGAGGCCAAAACCCATCAGGGCCAGAACTCCAGAAGCCCTCTCACTGTTGCCCCCCAAGAACCAAGGGGACAGAGCATCACTGCCCCAGACATAAGAACATAAGAGAAGCCATGTTGGATTAGGCCAATGGCCTGTCCGGTCTGAGGCTCCTGTGTCACACAGCGGCCAAAACCCATCAGGGCCAGAACTCCAGAAGCCCTCTCACGATTGCCCCCCAGGAACCAAGGAGACAGAGCATCACTGCCCCAGACATAAGAACATAAGAGAAGCCATGTTGGATTAGGCCAATGGCCCGTCCGGTCTGAGGCTCCTGTGTGACAAATAAAATCGGCATTTATTCGGGCTCAGCTGTATCAGTAGCTGAATTAGAATATCTAATCTGATTCGGTTTGAACAACCCCGAAAAATCAATTTTGGATAAACTAAATGCACACCCCTAACGGATAGTAGGGGAGGCCAGCTGAAATCTTTCCTGAAAAGCCATACCAGGAACTTACTAATGTGGAAAAGAACAGGTGTATTCTGTATCGTCTTTTATCATATCAGGTGTTGCTACAGCCCTGTGAGGTAGGCCAGTCTCATCTCCATCTAGCACAGGGGTCCCCAACCTTTTTTAGCCTGTGGGCACCATAGGAATTATGACACAGGGTGGTGGGCGCAGGCACGAAATGGCCACCATCAGAGGGCGGAGCCACGTACAAAAGAAGTCCGAGTACAAGAGACGAGAGCAGTCAATTTTTTAAAAATGCGATGGGAAATAGGAGTGAGAGATAGAATAAAGCCAACGCTGTGATAGCACCTGCCCCTGAAACAACATTATTTTGATTTGGACAGCCAGTCAGATCTCCAGTGGCCGGTGTTCCCTCTAAGCTGAGCGACTGGCATTAAAGTTGCGAGCGAGGGATCCGGCGGCTGCATAACTTAGTTTGCTGTGGAGCCATCCCTTCCTGAGCGAAGACAATGATGTGTGAGCCGGAGGCTAGAAAACTGTGAGCTGGCTCACACTAACTCAGCTTAGGGGGAGCATGGCCTGTGAGGTAGGTGGGGCTGAGAGAGCGCTCAGAGAACTGTGACAGGCCCAAGGTCACCCAGCTGGCTTCCTGGGGACGAGTGGGGAATCAAACCCGGTCCCCCCAGATTAGTGTCCTCCGCCACTCTTGACCGCTGCACTGTGCTGGCAAGCCACTCCCCAAGATTCAAACTGTTACCTGCTAGACCAGGCACCCCCTAAGTGTTTTGGGGCAGTGGGTGTGGCTAGCCGGGGCCGCTGTGCAGCAGGGCTTCTGACTGGCCCCTGGCAATGCTCCCTCTAAGCTGTGGAGTCTTGCGAGCAAACATGCTACTTCGTGAGCTCCCGGCATTAAAAGCTGTGAGCGAGCCATTTGGCCGCTGCATGACTTCATTTGCTCCGGAGCCGCATCCTTCCTGAGCTGAGACAACAAGGCGTGAGCCGGAGGCTAAAAAACTGCGAGCTGGCTCACACTCACTCAGGCTGAGTTCGGACTGGCCATTTGCCCCGCTGTAGCCACGTTGCAGCCACGTTTCCCGAGCGGATTAAAGGGGGCGTCCATCCACACAGGAACATCTGCCTGGCGTTCCCCACCCGTAGGCAACCTGTGCTGTTCCGCTCCGCTCCCGGGATTAGAAGATACCTGTTGAAAGTGGTAGCGAATGCCGGAGAGTGCCTTTATCCCGCTGCATTCCGCAAAGCCGGGCGC
This sequence comes from Gekko gecko, assembly GCA_029375565.1. Lineage (NCBI taxonomy): Eukaryota > Metazoa > Chordata > Lepidosauria > Squamata > Gekkonidae > Gekko > Gekko gecko. The sequence continues at coordinate 264,096,953 of JAPDNY010000002.1, forward strand.
GACCCGTGTTGTGCATAATTGGAGCAGCGATATGATTGGCCGTGCTCCACTCTACTGCCCGGTGCAATGGGAACCTCCCCAAATCGGCTGGATGCCTATGTGTATATGAGCGCTCATGCGCTCATGCGCTCATGCACACATAGGCATCCAGCCCATTTACCAGGAAAAAGGCGTTTACAGCCGCGCCTCCGGGCCAGCAGTCTGAACGCTCCCGTGTGCCTTCTCCCGGTATGCTACCACATCAGTCGGCCCCGTGTGACTGGGAAAACCCGGAACAGTTTGTTCCGGGGCTTTTCGCCACAACTGGGCTCCCGCTTCAAACTGCCAGTCTGAACTCAGCCTCCGCTTACAGGAAACACTGGTTGCCAGCAATGCTCCCTCTAAGCTATGGAGTCTTGTGAGCCAAAGGTCTACTTTGTGAGCTCCTGGCGTTAAAAGCCGTGAGCGAACGGTTTGGCTGCTGCGGGAATCAGCACGCTCCGGAGCCCTCCTTCCCGAGCGAAGGCAAGAAACGTGTGAGCCGGAGGCTAAAAAGCTGTGTGCCGGCTCGCACCAGAGTCAGCTTAGAGGGAACGCTGGTCGCCGGCACGCTCACCATCCCCCCTCCTCCCTCCACATTTTGCAGGTGTGCAAGCAGGACGAGTTCTTCAACCTCTCCCACTGCCAGCTGGTGACGCTGATCAGCCGGGACGAGCTGAACGTGCGTTGCGAGTCGCAGGTCTTCCACGCCTGCATCAACTGGGTGAAGTACGACTGCGAGAACCGGCGGCTCTACGTCCAGGCCCTGCTGAAGGCGGTGCGCTGTCACTCGCTGACGCCGCATTTCCTCCAGGTGCAGCTGCAGAAGTGCGAGATCCTCCGCTCCGACTCCCGCTGCAAGGACTACCTGGCCAAGATCTTCCAGGACCTCACCCTGCACAAGCCCACCAAAGACGCCCCTTGCCGGGCGCCCAAGGTGGGCCAGCTGATCTACACCGCGGGGGCTACTACCGCCAGTCGCTCAGCTACCTGGAGGCCTACAACCCCACCGACGGCTCCTGGATCCGGATGGCGGACCTCCAGGTGCCCCGCAGCGGCCTAGCCGGCTGCGTGGTGGGCGGGCTCTTCTACGCGGTGGGCGGGAGGAACAACTCCCAGGACGGCAACATGGACTCCAACGCCATCGACTGCTATAACCCCATGAACAACCAGTGGTCCCCTTGCGCTCCCATGAGCGTGCCCCGGAACCGGATCGGCGTGGGGGTGATCGACGGCTTGATCTACGCGGTGGGCGGCTCTTACGGATGCATTCATCATAACAGCGTGGAGAGGTGAGGGGGGGGGGACGACCGTGCGTGCGAGGAGGGGCACGGAGCCCGGGCTTAAGAACATAAGAGAAGCCAGTGTTGAATCAGGCCAATGGCCCATCTAAGTCCAACACTCTGTCACACAGCGGCCAAAATATACCAGGTGCCATCAGGAGGTCCAGCAGTGGGGCCAGGGCACTGGAAGCCCTCCCACTGCTGCCCCCTCCAGCACCAAGAACAGAGTGCAGCACCTGCCCCAGACCCAGAGTTCCCATCTATACCCTGTGGCTAATAGCCACTGGTGGACTTCTGCTCCAGATGTTTATCACTGCCACAGGGCAGAGAGGCTGAGGCCTTCCCCTGGTGTTGCCTCCTGGCACAGGGATTCCGAAGCTGACTGCCTCTGAACGTGGGGGTGCCATTGAATTACCACAGCTAGCATCCACCGATTGACCCATTGACGGCCTAACCCCCCTTTAAAGCCGTATGTTCCTGTGGCCATCACTGCACTCTCTGGCAACGAACTGCCCCTTTTAACCACTCATAGCATTACAGGATTGTTCCCTTTTGTCCATCCTGAATTCTGTGGTGTGCATACTTCCGCCCTTCCACACACCCCAAATGCGATCGTTTGTAAGTAGATTTTGCTGTTTCACACAGTAAGATTCAGTCGCAGCGTGCATTGAAAGTGGATTAAAAGTGTGTTATTCAGGGTATGTGAATGCTTTCGGGATGGGTGATGGAGAATTCTGCATCGTGGGGAGGGAGAACTGGGGAAGGAAGAGCTCCTTGCATCCGAGGAGGCGGCCTCCCTTTCCTCTGGCACGGGCAGGAGGTGGAGGCAGGTGTCCCACTTGGCTTGGTGAAGAAGTCAACTGAACGCCTTCTTGAGAGTCAGTTTGGTGTCGTGGTTAAGTGCGCGGACTCTAATCTGGGAGAACCGGGTTGGATTCCCCACTCCTCCACTTGCAGCGGCTGGATGACCTTGGGCAAGCCATAGTTCTCTCAGAGCTGTCCTTGAAAAAGAGCAGTTTCTGTCAGAGCCTTCTCAGCCCCACCGACCTCCCAGGGTGCCTGTTGTGGGGAGGGGAAGGGAAAAGGAGTTTGTAAGCCGCTCCGAGACTCCTTCGGGTAGTGAAGGGCGGGGTATAAATCCAATCTCTTCTTTCTGGAAGATCCACAGCACTTGTGAGTAAGAAGCAGAAAGGGAACTTGTTTGCAGGGAAGGGAAGGAAAAACAGGATTGTGGCTTGGAAGCCACTAAAGGAGGGGGACGCAACGTGGTCAGATTCCCCGTTTCCTAAATCTGGGCACCCTGGTTTGCATATTATGCAAATCCAGCCCGTGAACTGTCTGTACAGTTTGCCAGTTGCTTTGCGTCATTTTCCGGCAAGAACCGGAGAAAGTTGGAGGAGGGCCAGAGGAAACATCTTTGATTTGCTGGTGTCCTTTCTGCAGACCGCAGGGCTTGTCGGGGGAGACGGAGGGCGGCCCACGCCCCTCTTAGCTGTGACTTCTCCTGCGGGCAAAAACCAGCAGAGGAGGGGAACGGGCGGATTTCTCACTAAACAGCGGGGCGGGATGCGGCCTGCACGTCTTCCCTGGTTTCTCCAGATCTACCCACGGGCCGGAGACTTAATCTTAAAGCAATAAAAGTGATTCTTGGCCGTTTGCAATGCATTCTTGTGACCGGTGTTCCCTCTAAGCTGGGTTGGTGTGAGCTAGCTCACCGCTTTTTAGCCTCCAGCTCACACATTTGTATCTTAGCTCAGGAAGGATGGTTCCAGAGCAAACTAGTCTATGCAGTAGCCAAATCACTCACTCACCGCTTTAATGCCCGTAGCTCACAAAGTGGGATTTTTGCTCACAATACAGCTTGGAGGGAGCACTGCTTGTGACTGTGTCCTAGAAGACATTTCGAGAATCACGTCGGAGGCAGGAAGCCGGTGAACGGGGTTCAGCCAGTCCCCCTTAGCTCGGGGTCCCCGGCCTTTTTTTTTTTTTTTTAAGAAAAAAATTATTAACAGGATATAGTAGCATGTTCCATAGTTCCAATTCTTAACATATCCTTTTCTACAATTTTTCTTCCCCCCCTCCCCCGGCTCCCAGCGATGCCCCACCCCCATTAATATTTCAGTCAATATTCTCTTACGTTCAGTTCCTACCCAGTAAACAAATCTTCATTTTAAACATTTTGTTTTTCTATTTCTCCTTCTTAGGTAACATTTTAAATACAATCCATCTCTTATGCTACTTCTCTTCTTAGTAGTCATCAAAGCAAAGTAATCTATTTTTAACATCCCAATTCGATTCTAAGTAAACTTTAAAGTCTTTCCAATCTGCTGAAAATTCTGCATCTTCTTCTCCATTGAGCTTTTTTGTCAGTTTGTTCATTTCTACCATAAAAATCGTCTTCTTTATCCATTCCCATTTATCTGGTATCTTCTCTCGTTTCCAGAATTGAGCATAAGTCACCCTTGCCGTTGTGATTAAATACCATAACAATGTTCTCTTGGTCACTTTGATTTCTTCCATTTTGAGCCCTAAAAGTAACATTTCTGGCTCTTTTTTCAAAGTACATTTCAGGATCGTCTGAATTTCGTCATGGACCTCAGTCCAAAAAAGCCACCGCTTTTTCACATGTCCACCACATATGGTAAAACGAGCCCTCTTTTTTTCCTTACACTTCCAACATTTGTTAGACATGTTCTCATTCATATTAGCAATTTTTTTTGGTGTCATATACCATCTATACAAGGAGCTGCGGTGGCTCAAGTGGTTAAGACGCTGAACTGCAGGCTGTGGAAGGTCAGTAGTTCAGCAGTTCGAGACCCGAGAGTGCCGCATGACGGAGTGAGCTCCCGTCTCTAGTTCCAGCTCCTGCCAACCTAGCAGTTCGAAAGCAAGAAATTGCAAGTAGATCAATAGGTACCATTTCGGTGGGAAGGGAACAGCGTTCTGTGCACCTTGGTGTTTAGTCATGCCGGCCACATGACCACGGAAACGTCTTTGGACAGCGCTGGCTCTTCGGCTTTGAAACGGAGATGAGCACCGCAACCTTAGAGTCGGATTCGACTGGCTTTCGAGCAAGGGAACCTTTACCTTTACCTTTTTACCATCTATACATCATTTTATAACAATTTTCTTTCACATTAACACATGTTGAAACACTCCCCATGATGACATGTCTATCTCTCTATTTATATCTATAGCCCATTTCACCATTTGCTCTTTTACATTCTCATCCTCTGTATTGGGGGTCCCCAGCCTTTTTGAGCCCATGGGCACCTTTGGAATTTTGATGCAGAACGGTTCCTCAGTGGAACGGGGCTTCCTCGGGAGGCGGTGGGCTCTCCTCCTTCTCGGGAGGTTTTCAAGCAGAGGCTAGACGGCCGTCTGACAGCCATGCAGATTCTGTGAACTGAGGCAGATCGTGAGAGGGGAGTGCAGGAAGGGTTGCCTCAAGGCTTAGTTCTTGTCGCCCCTTCTCGCACGCCCAGGGAAATGCCGATCGCCACGTTGGGGTCAGGAAGCCATTTTTCTCCAGGCCATAAGAACATAAGAGAAACCAATGTTGAATCAGGCCAATGGCCCATCTAGTCCAACACTCTGTCACACAGCGGCCAAAATATACCAGGTGCCATCAGGAGGTCCAGCAGTGGGGCCAGGATACCAGAAGCCCCCTCCCACTGCTGCCCCCTCCAGCACCAAGAATAGAGTGCATCACCTGCCCCAGACTGAGAGTTCCCGTCTATACCCTGTGGCTAATAGCCACTGATGGACTTCTGCTCCACATGTTTATCTAATTCCCTCTTGAAACTGTCCGTGCTTGCAGCTGCCACCACCTCCTGTGGCAATGAATTCCATGTGTTAATCACTCTTTGGGTGAAGAAGTATTTCCTTTTATGTGTTCTAACCCGACTGCTCAGCAATTTCATGGAGTGCCCACGAGTTCTTGTATTGTGAGAAAGGGAGAAAAGGACTTCTTTCTCAACCTGCTCAATCCCATTCATAATCTTATAAACCTCGATCATGTTACCCCTCAGCCGTCGTTTTTCCAAGCTAAAGAGCCCCAAGCCTTTTAACCTTTCTTCATAGGGAAGGTGTTCCAACCCTTTTATCATTCTAGTTGCCCTTCTCTGCACTTTTTCCAATGCTATAATATCCTTTTTCCTTTTTCCCGTCTCACACAGTTTGGCTGGAGGTTTTTTGTCATCTTCTGAGCATGGAACAGCGGTCATTGAAGGGGGTGTGGAGGGGGGAGGTATTTGTGTATTTCCTGCAGAGTGCAGGGGTTGGACTAGACGACCGTGAGTGCCCCTTCCAACTCTATGATTCTGTGGTTCCACATCCACAAAATGGCCACCAGGGAGGCTCAACCAATCACAAAATGGCCCCCACCCAAGGCGGAGGCAACTACAAAATGTCGGAGCGAAGTTATGTGTCACTTTAACAGTTAATTAGTTGCTGTAGATTTTCCCGGTTGTGTGGCCGTTGTCTTGGCATTGTAGGACCTGACATTTCACCAGTAAGGACATAAGGGAAGCCAATGTTGAATCAGGCCAGTGGCCCATCTAGTCCAACACACTGTCACACAGCGGCCAAAAATTACCAGGTGCCATCAGGAGGTCCAGCAGTGGGGCCAGTAGCTGTGACTGGCATCCTCAGAGGTATAACACAGAAAGATGGAGGACTCTCTGTGTCAAGGTGAGCAGAAAAATGGTAGGCAAGTAATTTATATCTACCCTGGAAGGTGGGGTAGGGCTGAGTCATTATCTTGTAGTAGTTCTCCACTAAAGAACCTCCTCAGGAAACAGGAAACCTCCTCAGGAAACAATCCATAGACAAAAGAACCTCCTCAGGAAACAATCCATAGACAAAAGAACCTCCTCAGGAAAGCTCCTCCATTAGCATGTTCACAGCCTGGAGAACTCCTACAAGATAATGACTCGGCCCTACCCCACCTTCCTGAGTAGATATAAATTTCCTGCCTACCATTTTTCTGCTCACCTTGACCCAGAGAGTCCTCCCTCTTTCTGTGTTATACCTCTGAGGGTGCCAGTCACAGCTACTGGCGAAACGTCAGGTCCTACGGTGCCAAGACCACGGCCACACAACCCGCAAAATCTACAGCAACTAATGAACTCCGGACGTTAAAGCCTTCGACGACATATTTAACAGTTAACTCCTCAACGTTTTGGGCAGAAAAGGGCACCTTTTTTTCAATCCGTAGAGCCAGTAAGAAGCCCTGCTGGGCAGAAAACGCCACCTAGCCCCATGCATTTTCTCAATTGGTTTTGTGATTGTGCGGTCGCTCTTTCCTTTCCCTCCAGGTACGACCCGGAGCGTGACGAATGGCAGTTGGTGGCCCCCATGCGAACGCGCCGGATCGGCGTCGGGGTGGCCGTCCTGAACCGCCTCTTGTATGCGGTGGGCGGCTACGACGGCTCGTGCCGCCTCAACTCGGCAGAATGCTACTACCCCGAACGGGACGAGTGGGAGACGATCACGCCGATGAGGAGCATCCGTAGCGGAGCAGGTGAGTGGCGGGGGACGGGGTCTCGCGGCCGAGGGGCTGGCCTTCGCTTGTGGCAGCAGCTGTCCCTTCCGGTTGCACGGAGATCGGAGAGCGCCTAGCTGGTGCTCTCTCTCCCGGGTCCGGGCCACATCGGTCGCCTCTGCTGAGAGGATACTGTTGGGGTTCTGACGTTCTCTGCCTGTTGGTAAAGAACTGGTGAAGAAGATCTGGGCGCTCTCCAGGGTCTGAAGAGGAGGTCTTTCTGCCTGGTCCTTTTAACTGGAGGTGTCCTGGCCCCACTGCTGGACCTCCTGAGGGCACCTGGTATATTTTGGCCGCTGTGTGACAGAGTGTTGGACTAGATGGGCCATTGGCCTGATTCAGCATTGGCTTCTCTTATGTTCTTATGCCGGAGATTGAACCTGGGGCCATCTGCAGGCCAAGCAGAGGCTCTGCCCCTGAGCCAGGGTCTCAGGTCTAGGTCTTTCTCATCACCTCCTGCCTGGTCCTTTAAATGGAGATAATGGGGATTGAACCTGGGACCGTCTGCAGGCCAAGCAGAGGCTCTGCTGCTGAGCCAGGGTCTCAGGTCAAGGTCTTTCTCATCACCTCCTGCCTGGTCCTTTTTAAATGTAGATAATGGGGATTGAACCTGGGATCTTCTGCAGGCCAAGCAGGGGCTCTGCCGCTGAGCCAGGGTCTCAGGTCAAGGTCTTTCTCATCCCCTCCTGCCTGGTCCTTTTAGCTGGAGATGCCGGGGACTGAACCTGGGACCTTCTGCATGCCAAGCAGAGGCTCTTCCCCTGAGCCAGGGTCTCAGGTCAAGGTCTTTCCCATCACCTCCTGCCTGGTCCTTTTAGCTGGAGATGCCGGGGATTGAACCTGGGACCTTCTGCGTGCCAAGCAGAGGCTCTTCCCCTGAGCCAGGGTCTCAGGTCAAGGTCTTTCCCATCACCTCCTGCCTGGTCCTTTCAACTGGAGATGCCGGGGATTGAACCTGGGATCTTCTGCATGCCAAGCAGAGGCTCTGCCACTGAGCCAGGGTCTAAGGTCAAGGTCTTCCTCATCACCTCCTGTCTCGTCCTTTTGACTGGAGATGCCGGGGATTGAACCTGGGACCTTCTGCATGCCAAGCAGAGGCTCTGCCACTGAGCCAGGGTCTCAGGTCAAGGTCTTTCCCATCACCTCCTGCCTGGTCCTTTTAACTGGAGATGCCGGGGATTGAACCTGGGACCTTCTGCATGCCAAGCAGAGGCTCTTCCCCTGAGCCAGGGTCTTAGGTCAAGGTCTTTCCCATCCCCTCCTGCCTGGTCCTTTTAGCTGGAGATGCCGGGGACTGAACCTGGGACCTTCTGCATGCCAAGCAGAGGCTCTTCCCCTGAGCCAGGGTCTCAGGTCAAGGTCTTTCTCATCACCTCCTGCCTGGTCCTTTTTAAATGTAGATAATGGGGATTGAACCTGGGATCTTCTGCATGCCAAGCAGGGGCTCTGCCGCTGAGCCAGGGTCTCAGATCAAGGTCTTTCCCATCCCCTCCTGCCTGGTCCTTTTCACTGGGGATGCCGGGGATTGAACCTGGAACCTCCTGCATGCCAAGCAGAGGCTCTGCCACCAAGCCATGTCCCCCTCCCCAAGGTTCTCTGGGCACTTTGCTGAATAGCAGGCTTTCTCAATACCCAGGACTATATACTTGTGAGGCCGTCACGCAGCACGTGCTGTCTCTTGAACTGCTTCCCAACACAAAAAACCAGAAGTTTTGAGGACCCCAGGAAGCCTAGATTCAGAAAACCCTGGAGCACCGTCGGTTCCAAAAGCTTTGCAGTTGAGGTTGGAACAGGAATGTCCCAGGCACGGACCTGTGGCGCACTGAGGGTGCTGACATAGAGGGGTCTCCAATGTGGCACCCATGCGCACCGTAGTTTCCCAGTGACACCTTTTCTAGAGCACACCAGGTTTCTTTAGAAAGTGGGCTGGGCAAATTGGGGCTTTTGTTTGGCTACGTAGAGAGCCACTTTGGTGTAGTGGTTAAGTGCACGGACTCTAATCTGGGAGAACCAGGTTTGATTCCCCACTCCTCCACTCGCAGCTGCTGGATGACCTTGGGCAAGCCATAGTTCTGTCAGAGCTGTCCTTCAAAAAGAGCAGTTCCTGCCAGAGCTCTCTCAGCCCCACCGACCTCACAGGGTCTCTGTTGTGGGGAGGGGAAGGGAAAGGAGTTTATAAGCTGCTCTGAGACTCCTTTGGGTAGTGTAGGGCGGGGTATAAATCCAATCTCTTCTTCTAAAAGGCATCCTGTTAAACCTAGCGGCTGCCTGAAATGCTGGAGAGTTACTACGAGAGTTACTATATAATCTTGCTCTTTGACATTTTACTTTATAACAGAAGTTTTATTGGAATATATTCAACATTGTTAAACACATTTTCCAGTTCAACCTATAAACGATATCCCTTCCCCCTTCCCCCAATAGGCTTCCAACACTGCTATTGCCAATAACAACAACAACAACAAAAGTAATCAAATTTAAACTTATAACAATCGATAAACCAGGTAACATATTTTTTGCACACAGAAATCTGACTTATCTAACATAATTCCATCTCTTTGACATTTTACAACTGGCTCCACCCACCGCGGCAGCCATTTTGTGGCTGGCTCCGCCCACTGCGGCCGCCATTTTGTGGCTGCGCCCACCCCCTAGTGTCAGAATTCCAGAGGTGTCCACAGGCTGAAACAGCTCGGGGACTCCTGCCGTTGAGACGCCGGGCTGAGTATAACAACGCTGCTTTGTTCCACGCAGGGGTCTGCGCCCTGAACAACTGTATCTACGCGATGGGAGGCTACGACGGCACGGACCAGCTGAACAGCATGGAGCGTTACGACGTGGAGAAGGGCACCTGGTCCTTTGCGGCACCCATGATCCATCGACGGAGCGCGCTGGGGGTCACGGTGCACCAAGGCAAAATTTACGTGCTGGGTAAGGCCGGGGGGGTGGTGGTGAGAGAGGGCCGGGATCTCTCCACTGGAAGAGGCGATGGCCGGCCGGCTTGACAGAAGCTGACTATAGCCCTCGACTAGTGTTTCCTCTAAGCTGAGTTAGTGTGAGCTTGCTCACAGTTTCTTAGTCTCTGGCTCACACTTTTTTTGTCTTAGCTCAGGAAGGAGGGCTCCAGAGCAAACTAATTTATGCAGTGGCCAAATTGCTTACTCACAACTTTAACGCCAGGAGCGCACAAGGTAGAATTTTTGCTCACAAGACTCCACAGCTCAGAGGGAGCATTGCCCTTGACTTGTGTTGTGCTTGTAGAGGGGTGTGGGGGAGGCGCCTGGTTCCACACACACACACACACACAACTGTGCTCGCAACTGAGCATGCTGAATCCTGCCCCTTCCGCGTCTCCCCCAGCTTAATTATCCACTGCCCATGGGCAGAGTGCACACCATATAGACAAGCTGTGTGCTTGCCCTCTGACCAGGACGGTTGGGGGTGAGTCATGGGTTTCCCATCAGAGGGGTATGGACAAACTTAGAATCATAGAGTTGGAAGGGGACCTCCAGGGTCATCTAGCCCAACCCCCTGCACAGTGCAGGAAATTCACCAATACCTCCTCCCCACACACACCCGTAGTGACTCCTGTTCCACGCCCAGATGACCAAAAAAACCGCCAGGAGCTCCAGTCAAACCGGCCTGGAGAAAAATGGCTTCCTGACCCCAAAGTGGCGATCGGCATTTCCCTGGGCGTGCAAGAAAGGGCCACGAGAACTAAGCCCTGAGGCAGCCCTTCCTGCCCTCCCTCTCGTGATCTGCCTCCGTCCACAGAATCCGCGTGGCTGTCAGACGGCCGTCTAGCCTCTGTTTGAAAACCTCCCGAGAAGGGGAGAGCCCACCACCTCCCGAGGAAGCCCTGTTCCACTGAGGAACCACTCTGTCTGCAAGTTCTTCCTGATGTTTAGCCAAAAGCTCTTCTGTCTTAATTTCAACCGGTTGGTTCTGGCTCTGTAGATGCTCTGCCCAAGTTCAGTTGAGCACATGTGGGTGGTTAGGGCGATTTCTGTCATGTGCCAGGGATGGAGGCCGGCGCCTCTGCTCCCAGACCCGCTCTGGGCGTGTCGGCCCTGCACAGAGACACTGTCAGGCGCTTCAGAAAGTCAGTCAAACACCAGGCTTCATAAAGAAGATAGCGTTTATTGAAAGCAGTTCTAAAGGCACAGTAACATCTCTTTGTCAGGGATGACTAAATCTAAAGGGGCACCCACAATTATACCCACTCAAAGTGCCCCCCCTCTCTATCTACCAATAGTCACTAAGCCCGCGCGGGGGAAGAGGTGCGAAAGTTCTAAAGCAGCAAATAACCAAATTGTCCCGACGCTGTCTCAGGCAGAGGAAACCAGAACTGTGAGACCAAGGACATTTGGTGAGAGAGTGCCCAGGCCGTGGAATCCTGAATCTCCTAGGCAACCTGCACACCTCCCTACATTCCATACATGAGAAGTTGCAGATCATTCCTCCCTCTGTCCCATCCATCCAACTCATGGCAGGATTACCTGACAGACACGCTGCAGAGACTCCTAAAGGAAGGAAACAAAGAGAGGCAGCAACCAGTTTGGTGTAGTGGTGAAGTGCGCGGACTCTTATCTGGGAGAACTGGGTTTGATTCCCCCACTCCTCCACTTGCAGCCGCTGGGTGACCTTGGGTCAGTCACGAGATCTGGCACAGCTGTTCTCTCAAGGACAGTTTTTGTCAGAAGTTCTCTCAGCCCCACCTACCTCACAGGGTGTCTGTTGTGGGGAGGGGAAAGGAGAGGAGTTTGTAAGCCGCTCTGAGACTCCTTTGGGTAGTGAAGGGCGGGGTATAAATCCAATCTCCTCCTCCTCTTCTCTCCTCCTCCCCCTCCTCCTCTGTTGCAGAAAGTGAATGTCATGTTTATTCATAAGTAGTCAAATCTAAGGCGTCGTGTCTTGTGCCTCATTCTTGGGTCAGTCACAAGCTCTGACACAGCTGTCCTTGAAAAAGAGCAGTTTCTGTCAGAGCTCTCTCAGCCCCGCCTACCTCACAGGGGGTGTCTGTTGTGGGGAGGGGAAGGGAAAGGAGTTTGTAAGACGCTCTGAGACGCCTTTGGGCAGTGAAGGGCGGGGTATAAATCCAAACTCTTCTCTTCTTCTTCTTCAACTGGGTAGAGCCCGGCCCTGCGTGTCTTCAGTCACAAAATCGATCCCAGCGAGTTTAATCCGGCCTTCCTTCCTGCTAGGTGTGTTTCAGATCACAGCCGTAATCCCCGGTCGCCGCCTCCTTTCCGTTTCGCTTTGGTATCCAGGTGGGGAGGTAAACCCTGGTAAGCCCTGGCTGGGGAGCTGTTAATAGCCCTCTCGGCATAAGTGGCTTTAAAAGAGGGCCGAACTAAAGCCGAGAGGCAGCTCTCCACCCGCGTCCCTGCTCGATCTCTGCTCTATGAAGGCGTGGTGTTTTCTTTTCGAAATCTCCTGTGACTCAGGGTGAGGGCTGTACCCAGCTGCTGCCTCTCTTGTTTCCTTCCTTTAGGAGTCTCTCTTGGTGACCTTAAAAAGCCCACAAATGTTTTTGGCATCCCTTGGAACTTACCCATTTCCATCCTTCCTTCCCCCCAAGCTGTGCAGCTGTTATCTGGGAGCTGGAACAGTGGGAGGTCCTCTGGAGTTCTGGCCCCGCTGAGGGACATCCGAGTGGCCCCTGGGTTTTGGCCAATGTGTGACACAGTGTTGGACTGGAGGGCCATTGGTCTGATCCATCATGGCTTCCCTTATGTCTGGGGCAGTGATGCTCTGTCCTCTTGGTGCTTGGGGGCTCACAGTGGGAGGGCTTCTGGAGTTCTGGCCCCACTGGTGGACCTCCTGAGGGCATGTGGGTTTTGGCCACTGTGGGATACAGAGTGTTGGACAGGAGGGGCCATTGGCCTGATCCAACATGGCTTCTCTTAGGTCCTTATGTCTGGGGCAGTGATGTTCTGTCTTCTTGGTGCTTGGGGGGCCCACAGTGGGAGGGCTTCTGGAGTTCTGGCCCCACTGGGGGACCTCCTGATGGCGCCTGGGTTTTGGCCACTGTGGGATACAGAGTGTTGGGCAGGAGGGGCCATTGGCCTGATCCAACATGGCTTCTCTTAGGTCCTTATGTCTGGGGCAGTGATGTTCTGTCTTCTTGATGCTTGGGGGGGCCACAGTGGGAGGGCTTCTGGAGTTCTGGCTCCACTGGGGGACCTCCTGATGGCCCCTGGGTTTTGGCCACTGTGGGACACAGAGTGTTGGACAGGAGGGCCCGTTAGCCTGATCCAACATGGCTTCTCTTAGGTCCTTATGTCTGGGGCAGTGATGCTCTGTCTTCTTGGTGCTTGGGGGGCCACAGTGGGAGGGCTTCTGGAGTTCTGGATGGCTCCTGGGTTTTGGCCACGGTTTGGTGTAGTGGTTAAGTGCGTGGACTCTAATCTGGGAGAACCAGGTTTGATTCCCCACTCCTCCACTTGCACCTGCTGGATGACCTTGGGCAAGCCATAGTTCTGGCACAGCTGTTCTTGAAAAAGAGCAGTTTCTGTCAGAGCTCTCTCAGCCCCACATACCTTACAGGGTGTCTGTTGTGGGGAGGGGAAGAGATAGGAGTTTGTAAGCCGCTCTGAGACTCCCTTGGGTAGTGAAGGGTGGGGTATAAATCCAATATCTTCTTCTTCTTGGAGCTTGGGGGGGCAAGAATGGGAGGGTTTCTGGAGTTCTGGCCCTGCTGGTGGACCTCCTGGTGTCCCCTGGGTTTTGGCCACTGTGTGCTACAAAATGTTGGACTGGATGGGCCATTGGCCTGATCCAGCATGGCTTCTCTGATGTCATTATGTCTGAGGCAGTGATGCTCTGTATTCTTGGTGCTTGGGAGGCAACAGTGGGAGGGCTACTGCAGGTCTGGCTCGACTGGTGGACCTCTTGATAGCCCCTGGGTTTTGGCCACTGTGTGACACAGAGTGTTGGACTGGATGGGCCACTGGCCTCTTACGTCTTTGTGTCTGGGGCAGTGATGCTCTGTCTTCTTGGTGCTTGGGGGCAACAGTGGGAGGGCTTCTGCAGTTCTGGATGGCCCTTGGGTTTCAGCCACTGTGGGACACAGAATGTGTTGGCCTGGAGGGGCGATTGGCCTGGTCCAACATGGCTTCTCCTACGTTCTTTTTACACTGTAACCAAGAAGATGTGATGCTCTGTCTTCTTGGTCCCAGTGTAAAAACCCAGAAACAACGTGATTTATGGCTACTGTGTTTTATAGTTAATAAAAATACATCTGGTCCTTACGTATTACATAGGTGACAGAAAACTGTCACAACTAATCATATGATCCTGTGTCACAAATTTAGAACAAACAGAGAGCGTTTTGCTGGCTAGTATTTGAGCAGAAGGCTTTGCACCTGATAAAGGAAAGGTGAATGGACTGGCTTGCTTCCTGTGTAAATGCTGAGCTGTAAGTAAGAGGGAGATCGACTACAAAACGGGCTGACCTCTAGATGCTTGTGTGGCAACCTCCCTTTTGGGGGGAGACAGTTTTACATTTACAACACTCTCTGTGTATCTCAACTTGGTAGATTTCTGCTGCCACCAGGAATTAAAAAATCCAAATCTCTCTTTTGGTAGAATGACCCTGCTGCGTCTGGGCACTTCAGAGGACTATGTGGCCCTGAGGAAGGACTGTTCTGATTTCTGGGACAAGTTTAAACAAAAAATGATTTATTTAATAAAGAACAAAGTGCGTCCAGACAGGGCATTTAAGCCGATATAGAAGCTGGTTAGAAATGGAGTACCTATGTGTGATCACGCGCTTAACATCTGCCTTCCATCCCTAACCGTTGCCAATCATCACAAACACCCCTTAAACTGGTGTAGTTTGCCACTAAGTACTTTTCTCCCTTTCTCACAATACAAGAACTCGTGGACACTCAATGAAATTGCTGAGCAGTCGGGGCAAGGGATGCTCTGTTTTCTTGGTGCTGGGGGGGGCAGCAGTGGGAGGGCTCCTAGTGTCCTGGCCCCACTGCTGGACTTCCTGATGGCACCCGGTATATTTTGGCCGCTGTGTGACAGAGTGTTGGACTGGATGGGCCATTGGCCTGATTCAACATTGGCTTCTCTTATGTTTATGTTATGCGGATGTTAAATTTCTGCCATCTGGCCGGTAGGAAAAACGGACATAGCTTCCGAACCAGCTCGGTGCGAGAGGGTTGTGTGTACGTGGGCCCCGCGTCCTCCGGATCACGCGATCCTCAACTCCACGACGAGTTAATGGCCAGTGTGTCTCCTCCTCCTCCAGGTGGCTACGACGGAGAGACTTTCTTGGCCAGCGTGGAATGCTACGACCCGGCCACCGATACGTGGGCCGAAGTGACGCACATGACCTCGGGGCGCAGCGGTGTGGGGGTCGCGATAACCATGGAGCCCTGCCGGAAGCAGGTGGACAACTGCGGCTGTCAAAGCAACAGGGAAGAAGGAAAATGACCGGGAGGGGGGGGTTCCAGTATTAAGACGGAGCTGCTAAGTCCTTTTCTGCCAGAACTCCGGGGGAGTGCCAAGGGCTTCCAAAACCTACTTAAACCGCTCCGGGAGGCAATGCCCGACCCACGAACAGTTCTCATTCTGTGTTCTTGTCTGTCAGGATAGCGGTAGCTGCTGATCACAAGGAACCCCCCCTGCGTGTTAGCCTGGACTTTGGGGGGACGGTGTGTCAAGCCACGAAGGAACAACCCCCCCCCTCCCAAATGCTTACTGCACATCGCAGTTGCGGTCTTCTGAAATCGATCACCTACTGGCGGGGGAGATCCCTGCTTCTGACATACCTGCCGGGATGGGGGGTGGCAGCATCTCTCTGCAAATGCTGAGTCACGCGGACATTTTGAACCAGGACTGCCGGCTCCCGCCTCCCTGGCAGGTCCTTAGAAAGTGTAAGGAGCGAAAGAAGAGAACTGGTCAGAGAGGGAGGGGGTCGAGCTTTTTCGTGCATGACTTGAAGCTCTTGCAGGTAAGTGACAGTGTCAGTGGGAACATGAGAACTCAGGTGTGGCCGGACACCAAGCTGTTTTTATCAGTCCCTACGGGGGAGGAGCAGCAGGTACGAGCCTGGGTGAGCATTGCTTTATGGGGGGGGGGGGGTCCCATGCCAGCAGCCCTGCACCCGACAAGATTATAAACGGAAGCGGTTTTTTTGAATTACACTTTTCACACGAATAAAAGTACCTTTTGTGATTAGTACTAAAGTTTCTCTCCGTTTATTGGTTCGTAAAAAATACGACTTCCCTTAAAGCGGAACAAAACAAAACACAGAAGAACAAATGCTTTTTAGGCGGTAGGCTCCGGTACACCCGCTGCACGCCCGCCACGATTTCCCAACCTGCGCCACGTTCACCAGGAGGTGGGCACCAGGCTCCAGATGTAGTCGCTCACGAAGCAACGGGAGTGCTGGCCGCTCTCAAAGCTGAAAGGCTGAGCGACGTCTGGCCCATGATGGGCTGAGGGGAGAAAGGGTTAAAGAAAAAAACAACGGTTTTCCCTTCGCTGTAAAGAAAGCCCCTCCCGATTAATTAGGAGAGGGGCCCTGGCTCAGTGGCAGAGCCTCTGCTTGGCATGCGGGAGGTCCCAGGTTCAGTCCCCGGCATCTCCAGTTAAAGGGGCCAGGCAGGAGGGGATGGGAAAGACCTTGACCTGAGACCCTGGCTCAGTGGCAGAGCCTCTGCTTGGCATGCGGGTCCCAGGTTCAATCCCCAGCATCCCCAATTAAAAGGACCAGGCAGGAGGGGAGGGGAAAGACCTTGACCTGAGACCCTGGCTCAGTGGCAGAGCCCCTGCTTGGCCTGCAGGAGGTCCCAGGTTCAGTCCCCGGCATCCCCAGTTAAAAGGACCAGGCAGGAGGGGATGAGAAAGACCTTGACCTGAGACCCTGGCTCAGTGGCAGAGCCTCTGCTTGGCATGCAGAAGGTCCCAGGTTCAATCCCCAGCATCTCCTAGTTAAAAGGACCAGGCAGGAAGTGATGGGAAAGACCTTGACCTGAGACCCTGGCTCAGTGGCAGAGCCTCTGCTTGGCAGGCAGAAGGTCCCAGGTTCAATCCCCGGCATCTCCATTTAAGTTCAACTTTGCCTTTATTGGCATAAATTGTCGATACAGACGATACAATTTAAGAGCAGACTGAAAACACACTTATAAAAATACTCCTCCTCTAGATTGTACAATTTAAGAGCAGATTAAAACACACCTATGAAAATACTATGTCTCTGGGGTCCTTTGGCGCAGCTTTAAAGCAGAGCGGAGAAACTCGGCCACCGTCTCAGTGATGCCAGAACAGAAGTCATTTAGAAGTCTGTGTGGCTCAAGTGCATCAGGGCGATCCATCGTGCTGCCTAAAGTAGAATGTAAATCTATATACCTTAGATCCATATACAGGTGATGACGCAGGAGGACTGTGGTTTCTCTTCAGATCGCATAAACCTTTCGCCTTTTACTAAGGCATCCCCATTTAAAAGGACCAGGCTGCAGGTGATGCGAAAGACGTCTTGCCTGAGACCCTGGAGAGCTACCTGAATAGACCAAAAATCAGCAAATACTGTGCTACAGACAATAAACCATTCACCATGATATCCTCCCGTTTCACTTTGGAGGAAGCCTTGAGCTCGCTAAGAGAGACTTTTTTGCAGTGTTCATTGGTGAAATATATTGGTATTTGGCAACCTTGTGTTTGGAAATATCTGTTGAACTCCCTGAGGAAGACACTGAAATGGGAAGATATCCGGACCTCTGTTGGAGGAAGAATGGGCACGAATTCAAAACAGACTTAAAGGAGTCTCCTCCTCCTTAAAACCTTTGTACAATTAAGGAGGACTGGTATTAATAAAGGGATTGTGCAACATCTTTTGTTATATAAAAAGACGATACCAAGATTTTGGATATACGATCACATAAATATTCTTTGTGATAATATTTATGTGATCATTACTATAACGGTGAATCATTTATAAGAAATATAGAACGAATATATAAAAACGAATAAATATATAAAAATCACTTGAGATATTTTGCAAAGGATATTATAGCACTGGAAAAAGTGCAGAGAAGGGCAACTAGAATGATCAAAGGGTTGGAACACCTTCCCTATGAAGAAAGGTTACAACGCTTGGGGCTCTTCAGCTTGGAGAAACGACGGCTGAGGGGTGACATGATCGAGGTTTATAAGATTATGAATGGGATTGAGCAGGTTGAGAAAGAAGTCCTTTTCTCCCTTTCTCACAAGACAAGAACTTGTGGGCACTCCATGAAATTGCTGAGCAGTCGGGTTAGAACAGATAAAAGGAAATACTTCTTCACCCAAAGAGTGATTAACATATGGAATTCACTGCCACAGGAGGTGGTGGCAGCTACAAGCATGGACAGTTTCAAGAGGGAATTAGATGAACATATGGAGCAGAAGTCCATCAGTGGCTATTAGCCACAGGGTATAGATGGGAACTCTCAGTCTGGGGCAGGTGATGCCCTCTATCCTTGGTGCTGGAGGGGGCAGCAGTGGGAGGGCTTTTGGTGTCCTGGCCCCACTGCTGGACCTCCTGAGGGCACCTGGTATTTTTGGCCGCTGTGTGACAAGAGTGTTGGACTAGATGGGCCATTGGCCTGATTCAACATTGGCTTCTCTTATGTTCTTATGTTAATTGTCTGTAGCACAGTATTTGCTGATTCTTGCTATTTCCTACTTACCGTGGGTCCTGTTTTGGTTTTGTGAATTGCCAGTCTGAATAGACAGCACTGAGCTTGAAGGAACAAGGGTCCCGTTCAGTTGCAGGCAGCTTCATGGCTTCCACTTATTCCAAATGGGACCACCTCTGTTTAGGAGAGGTACTGTGGCTCAGTGGCAGAGCCTCTGCTTGGCACGCAGAAGGTGACAGGTTCAATCCCCCGGCATCTCCAGGAAAAAGGACCAGGGCAGGAAGCAATGTGGAAAAACCTCTACCTGAGACCCCGGAGAGCCGCTGCCAGTCTGAGTAGACCATACTGACCTCGATGGACCAAGGACCCTATTCCGTACAGGATAATTGGAGAGAAAAGGATACTTCCTTTGATCAGCGTCGGCTCACAGGTGTAGTCCCAGTCAATGGGGCATACTCGATAATAAAGCTGTGACAGATGCCTGCGAGACAAGGGGGGGGTGGGGTTAAGGGAGAAACCACACACCCATGAGACCCTTTCAACTGAGGAATCCCGTCATGCCCTGGTTAGTGCTTGGAGGGGAGACCACCAAGGAAGTCCAGGGTTGCTACGCAGAGGCAGGCCATGGCAAACCCACCTCTGTTTCTTGTCCTGACCTAGATGGTCCAGCCTAGCCCGATCTCATGAGATCTCGGAAGCTAAGCAGAGAGGGCCCTGGTTAGTACTTGGATGGGAGACCACCGAAGAAGTCCGGGGTTGCTAAGCAGAGGCAGGCAAGGGCAGACCACCTCTGTTCACCTCTTGCCTTGAAGTGTGGATGGCCCAGGCTAAGAATAAAGAAAACAGTCATGAGAGTCTGACCCATAAATCAAGCAGTCCACAAGACTTGCAAAGAAAATGCTTACTATGCATTACAGTCTGAAGCACTACAACACAATAAATAAATTCCTACAGATCGTAAGAAAATCCTAGTGCGAAGGTACATCATCAGTGCAAAGGTACCATCATCAACGTCGTCTCCGGATTAGACACATGCACTGAGATCAGCGTCCTATCTGAATGGATTATCTTTCGTGACTTGTTGTAAAGCACTTCATGAACAAGAGAACTTTTGTACTACTATAATATTTCCTGAGGAAGATCCGATTTTGAAACGTTATATTATCCGGAGATGACGACGATGATGTACCTTTGCACTAGGATTTTCTTATGATTTGTAGGAATTCATTTATTGTGTTGTAGTACTTCAGATTCCTATAAATCATAAGAAAATCCTAGTGCAAAGGTACATCATCAGTGCAAAGGCACATCATCAACATCGTCTCCGGATTATACACATGCACTGAATTCAGCATCCTATCTGAATGGATTATCTTTTGTGACTTGTTGCAAAGCACTTTATGAACAAGAGAACATTTGTGCTACTCTAACATTTCCTGAGGAAGATCCAATTTTGAAACACTGTTGATATAATCCGGAGACGACGTTGATGATATACCTTTGCACTAGGATTTTCTTATGATTCGTAGGAATTTATTTATTGAGTTGTAGCCCTTCAGATTGTAATACATAGTAAGTATTTTCTTTGCAAGTCTTGTGGACTGCTTGATTCGACGGTCAGACTCTCGTGACTGTTTTCTTTATACTTGTTCTCTGAGTCGGTCGTGTTTGTCCACATTTGCCTTGATGGCGCAGGCTAGCCCTGGTCGGTATTTAAATAGGAGACCACCAAGAAAGTTCAGCGTTGCTACACACGGGAGGGAAAACCGCAAACCACCCCGTTTGTCTCTGACATGGATGGCCCAGGCCGGCCCCATCTCATCAGATTTCCGAAGCTAAGCAGGGTCAGCCCTGGTTAGTACTTGGAGGGGAGACCACCAGGGAAGCCCAGGGTTGCTACGCAGAGGAAGAGTTTGGCCGAAACTCCAAGGAGCTAGTGCAGAGGTAGACTCACGTCGCTGACTTGGATGCGTTGGTGTCCTCCTCTGCCTTCTTCTCCCGTTGTTCGATTTCTTCCCTCAGGGTCTCCAGCTCCTTCCTCAACTCCGTATTTCTCCAGCATTAAGGAATTTTACCTTTGACTGAACCCCAGAGCTACAACCACATACCTAAGGGACCGCCTTTCCCCATCTGTCCCTCAGAGAGCACCAAGATCGGGATCCCGAAATCGCCTGGTCCTCCCGGGCCCTGAAGAAGCCATGCTGGCTGCAACGAGGGCCAGGGCCTTTTCTGTGGTGGCCCCTTACTGGTGGAATGAGCTCCCAGACGACATCAGGGCCCTGCGGGACCTTCTGCAGTTCCACGGGGCCTGTAAAATGGAGCTATTCCGCCAGGCCTTCGACTAGGGGGCCGCCTTTAACATCATGGCCGTGACCACTACCACGGATACCATCACTATGCTGACGACCAACAGCCCGGATTAGGGGTAGGCGACCATCCAAACGTTAAGAGAACGCCACCATCTTTTATGGTTTTATATACTGTGATTTTAACTGAATTCTGTTTTGGCTATCTGTAGGAGCTTTAAAGGGGCTGCGGTGGCTCAAGTGGTTAAGATGCTGAACTGCAGACCAGAAGGTCGGTAGTTCGGCAGTTCGAGACCTGAGTGCCGCATGACGGAGTGAGCTCCCATCTCTGGTCCCAGCTCCCAGTTCGAAAGCAAGAAATGGCAAGTAGATAAATAGATGCCGCTTCAGTGGGAAGGGAACAGCGTTCCGTGAGCCTCGGCGTCTAGTCATGCCAGCCGCATGACCATGGAAACGTCTTCGGACAGTGCTGGCTCTTCGGCTTGGAAACGGAGACAAGCACCGCACCCCTAGAGTCGGATTTGACTGGCTTTCAAGCAAGGGGAACCTTTACTAGCAGTTTTAAGGTATATATCATATGGAATGTAAGCCGCCCCGAGCCCACCATGGCAGTGAGGGCAGGATGGAAATGTAATAAAAAATTAAAACCACATAGCACCCCCACCCCTCCCAAAAAAACACCCTCAAGGAAAGATGACGGGCATATATGGGTGAAATTCTCAGGATTCTCTCCTCTGCTTGGGCCGAAGTGGCTATTTCAGGATTTTTAAAAACCCAGGGTCACGACCTCAGACCCCAGGTTGTGTGACCAAGCCTAGGGAGAGCCCCTCCGAGTGGAATTTCTAAAGCTCGGCACTTGCTAAGCTGAAGGGAGCAGGATGAAGAAGAAAAGATTGGATTTATGCCCCGCCCTTCACTCGGAGTCTCAGAGCGGCTTACAAACTCCTTTCCCTTCCCCTCCCCTCAACAGACACCCTGTGAGGTGGGTGGGGCTGAGAGAGCTCTTGACGAACTGCTCTTTTTCAAGGACAGCTCTTATCAGAACTACGGCTTGCCCAAGGTCATCCAGCCAGGTGCAAGTGGAGGAATGCGGAATCAAACCCGGTTCTCCCAGACTGGAGTCCGCTCATTTAACCACTACACCAAACTGTACACCAACATAACTCGCAGGGGTTACTCAACTGCAGCTCGACTGCACTAAGGTTTCAGCGCCATAGTAAAGGTAAAGGTTCCCTTGCTCAAAAGCCAGTCGAATCCGACTCTAGGGTTGCGGTGCTCATCTCCGTTTCAAAGCCGAAGAGCCAGCGCTGTCCGAAGACGTTTCCGTGGTCATGTGGCCGGCATGACTAAACACCAAGGTGCACGGAACGCTGTTTCCTGCCCACCGAAGTGGTACCTATTTATCTACTTGCAATTCCTTGCTTTCGAACTGCTAGGTTGGCAGGAGCTGGAACTAGAGACGGGAGCTCACTCCGTCATGCGGCACTCTCGGGTCTCGAACTGCTGAACTACTGACCTTCCACAGCCTGCAGTTCAGCATCTTAACCACTTGAGCCACTGTAGTGCCATGGTGGCAGGCCCTAAAAAGGAGACACATTTGAAGTCCTAAGTTTGCCCAGAAAGGATTGGGGCAATTCGGGCACCATCCTCCGTGCCCACTTGCTGGGACGGCCACGAGCTTGCCTCGGGCCTCTTTCGGGAAGGATATTCGGCGCTGATCTTCAGTTTGGCATCTTTCTCTCTTTCCCGAAGCAGGCTGTCCTCGATTTTCTGTAACTTGCGGAGGCTCTCCTTTAGCTCTTCGTCCCTGTCGGAGAGCTTCCGGGCCACCAGCTCCTCGGCACCCATGAGTTCTGTGGGGTGGAAAGACTATTAAACCCTTAAAAGACATTAAAACTGGCTAGCAAGAACTGATCTGTCAGGACACCAGTGGTAACTCTGTAAGGCTGGTTAATACTCGGATGGGAGATGGTGTTCCCCCTAAACAGAGTTAAGTGTGAGCGAGCTCACAGGTTTTTTAGCCTCCGGCTCACACATTTTTGTCTCAGCTCAGGAAGGATATGGCTCCAGAGCAACCTGATTTATGCCGTAGCCAAATGGCTCGCTCACCACTTTAATGCCGGTAGCTCAGAAAGTAGGATATTTGCTCAGAAGACTTCACAGCTTAGAGGGAGCATTGGAGACCACTAGAACATAAGAACATAAGAGAAGCCAATGCTGGATCAGGCCAATGGCCCATCTAGTCCAACACTGTCACACAGCGGCCAAAATATACCAGGTGCCCTCAGGAGGTCCAGCAGTGGGGCCAGGACACTAGAAGCCCTCCCACTGCTGCCCCCTCCAGCACCAAGAACAGAGTGCATCACCTGCCCCAGACTGAGAGTTCCCATCTATACCCTGTGGCTAATAGCCACTGATGGACTTCTGCTCCATATGTTTATCTAATTCCCTCTTGAAACTGTCCATGCTTGTAGCTGCCACCACCTCCTGTGGCAGTGAATTCCACGTGTTAATCTGTCCAAAGACGTTTGGGTGAAGAAGAACTTCCTTTTATCTGTTCTAACACGACTGCTCAGCAATTTCATGGAGTGCCCACGAGTTCTTGTCTTGTGAGAAAGGGAGAAAAGGACTTCTTTCTCAACCTGCTCAATCCCATGCATAATCTTATAAACCTCGATCATGTCACCCCTCAGCCGTCGTTTCTCCAAGCCAAAGAGCCCCAAGCGTTTTAACCTTTCTTCATAGGGAAGGTGTTCCAACCCTTTCATCGTTCTAGTTGCCCTTCTCTGCACTTTTTCCAATGCTATAATATCCTTTTTGAGATGTGGCGACCAGAACTGTACACAGTATTCCAAATGAGGTCGCACCAATGATTTATACAGGGGCATGATGATACTGGCTGATGTGTTTTCAATTCCCTTCCTAATAATCCCCAGCATAGCGTTGGCCTTCTTTATTGCAGCTACCCACTGTCTAGACATTTTCATTGAGTTATCCACTACGACTCCAAGATCTCTCTCTTGGTCTAGGAGGTCCCGGGCCGCTACGCAGAGGCAGGCAATGGCAAGCCCCTCCTGTCCGTGTCTTCCCCTGACCTGGATGGCCCAGGCTAGCCCCAATCAGATCTCAGAAGCCAAGCAGGGTCGGGTTCCAGTTAGAACTTGGATGGGAGACTGCCAAAGGAAGTCCAAGGTTGCCGTGCAGAGGAAGGCAAAGGCAAACCCACTTCTGTTCAACTCTTGCCTTGACCTGGACAGCCCAGGTGAGCCCAATTTTACTGGCTCTTGAGAGCTGAGCAGGGTCGGCCCTGGTGAGCACTTGGATGGGAGACCACCAAGGAGGTCCAGGGCCGCTAC
This sequence comes from Gekko gecko, assembly GCA_029375565.1. Classification (NCBI taxonomy): domain Eukaryota; kingdom Metazoa; phylum Chordata; class Lepidosauria; order Squamata; family Gekkonidae; genus Gekko; species Gekko gecko. The sequence continues at coordinate 264,121,097 of JAPDNY010000002.1, forward strand.
GCAGAGAGACGAAACGGCCAGCCGCCTCTGGATTTCTCCTGTCTTGAAAGACCTTCAGGGTCGCCAAAAGTCAGCCACGACTTGATGGCGCTTTCCAGCCCCACCATTCCTGTTTTAAAGAAGTAAGTAAAAGGTAAAGGTTCCCCGTGCTCGAAAGCCAGTCGAATCCAACTCTAGGGGACACGGGGAACTCACTGCCACAGGAGGTGGTGGCAGCTATGTGCATGGACGGCTTCAAGAGGGAATTAGATAAATATATGGAGCAGAGGGCCATCGGTGGCTATGAGCCACAAGGTGTAGATAGTGACTCCGGGGCAGGTGATGCTCTGTCTTCTTGGTGCCTGGGGGGGCAACAGTGGGAGGGCTTCTGGTGTCCTGGCCCCACTGGTGGACTTCCTGATGGCACCTAGTATTTTTGGCCACTGTGTGACAGAGTGTTGGACAGGATGGGCCATTGGCCTGATCCAACATTAGCTTCTCTTATGTTCTTATAAGAGGGAACTGGATGAACATATGGAGTAGAGGTCCATCAGTGGCTCTTAGCCTCAAGGGATAGATAGGAACTCTCAGTCTGGGGCAAGGGATGCTCTGTCTTCTTGGTGCTTTGGGGGGGGGGCAGCAGTGGGAGGGCTTCTAGTGTCCTGGCCCCACTGCTGGACCTCCTGATGGCACCTGGTATTTTTGGCCACTGTGTTACACAGAGTGTTGGACTGGATGGGCCACTGGCCTGATCCAACATTGGCTTCTCTTATGTTCTTTGGGGATGGTGCTCATCTCTGTTTCCAAGCTGAAGGTCCAGCACTGTCCAAAGATGTTTCCATGGGCCTGTGGCCGGCATGACTAGACGCCGAGGCGCATGGAATGCTGTTACCTTCCCGCCGAAGCGGTACCTATTTATCTACTTGCCATTTCTTGCTTTCGAACGGCTAGGTTGGCAGGAGCTGAGGCCAGAGACGGGAGCTCACTCCGTCACGCAGCACTCAGGTCTCGAACTGCCGAACGACAGGCCTTCCAGTCTGCATCCTCAGTGTCTTATCAACAGGCTCTTCCATGCGGGGGAAATTGTAAAACACATGATACCAAAGGCCCAGTTACCACTCTCCCGCATCTTAGAGCGTGGGAGCAGGGAGCCTGCTTACAAGGGCAGCGCACCAGAATACTTGCTACTGCATTGTGCCTCAAGAACAAAGCAGGGAGATGCTGAAATCCAGTGATCTCCTGAGAATCTACCTTTTGGGCAAGGCTGAACAGCAAAGAAAAGATGAAGAGGAGCCTTGAAACAATGGGCCGTGCCTGCCATAAACTTGGCAGCACCACCTTACTGACTAATCCGTGAGGACCGGGTTGGATTCCCCACTTCTCCACATGCAGCTGCTGGTGTAACCTTGGGTCAGTCACAAGTTCTCTCAGAGCCGTTCTCTCAAGAGCAGTCCTCGGGAGAGAGCTCTCTCAGCCTCACCCAGCTCACAGGGTGTCTGTCGTGGGGAGGGGAAGGGAAGGGAAAGGAGATTGTAAGGCTCTCTGAGACTCCTTCGGGTAGTGGCAGGCGGGGTAGAAATCCAATCTCTTCCTCTTCTTTAATATCCCACTTAGCTGTCAATGATACTGCAGCATGGAGCTGGCAAAGACCATTCACTGAAAATCATCTAGACCTCGACTTACGTCTAAAGGAGGCGGCTGTCAGGTATCCCTGCCATAGAGGTGAGGGGAGGAGATGAGAGGTCAATAAATGTATCTGGGTTTTCCGTTGGTATGCGGGGAGGTGACGAGATTGCCTGGGAGACCAGGCTATCTCCCATCTCGCCCAGGCCTAAATGGCCTTGGAGCCAGGCTGGATGTCTACTTTCGTTTTCCTAAAGACAACAGCTAGGCATGGGAACGTTTGCTGGGTGGGAATGTAGTAATTTAGCACCTCTTAGTTTTCCCGTGCGCGGGCTTGCTAACTATTGGTAGAGGTTGGGGGGGGTTCTTTCCCCCCCTTAGAGTATAACCCCAAGTGCTTCATGTATTCAAGTTATTCTTAACAATGCTTCTGTTCTAGTGCTCTAGTATTGCAGTCTAATAAATACTATCCTTATTTCACCAAATGAGGCCTGGTGTTTTGACTGACTAACTGAGGGTCCTGACAGCTGCGGCGGAAGAAGGCGCTGGTGCCCGAAAACCAACTTATGCATTTTGGGACAGAAAACCTAAGGCAGAAGGACTCTGAAAATGGCCTTTATGAAGCGAGTTTGGGAGATGCTCTGGAATTCTCTCATAACAACTAATTAGCTAACTTCTAAGTAGGGAAAGATAGACAGGAACTCACTGTATTCATGGTATACTAACTATGTACTAACATAGATATTAACGGGGTCAAAGATCTCCTACTCTTGGGTTTTTAGTGTAGTGTGGGTTTGCTTTGCTTTTCTCCTTAGTGTTCGTTCCCCCTCGCTTTTTCTGAGTTGTAGTTTGTAGTCTTATATAAAATGCAATAAAAAAATCCCCTTCAGGGGGCCAAAAAAGGAGGCGGCGGCAGCAGCTGAATGCGGAGGGCGCAGGCTGCGTCACAACACCTCAGGCCAAAGGCTCACGTTTTGGAACGCTCCTTTTCGTTAGAGCCTCCCCGTAGACAGCCAGAGCAGCAAGCCAAGGGCAGTCGATGAGACGGCATGACGCCATTTCTGGGGGGAGCCCAGAAGAGATGCCACGCCACTCTAGGATTCAGTGGAAACTCTACCATCAGTTTCCTCATTTTTCCCCTTGGTGGCCTACCAAGCCCTCGTAGAAGTCAGGGGGTTGCTGACGGGAGGTCTCCCACCATCAGTGTTCCCACTAAACTGAGTTGGTGTGAGCTAGCTCACAGTTTTTTAGCCTCCGACTCACACATCTTTGCCTTAGCTCAGGAAGGAGCTCTCCAGAGCCAACTAATTGATGTAGCGGCCCAATCGCTCGCTCACAGCTTTAATGCCAGCAGCTCACGAAGTAGAATATTTGCTCACCAGACTCCACAGCTTAGAGGAAGCATCAATGATAACATGCACACAGAACCTTGGATATAATATAGAAATAGATCAGCGGTTGAAAATATGGAAAGGAAACATAAAACTTATTAGAGCCACCTCTTATAAAGAGAATGTATACAAAATGTTTTACAGGTGGCATATGTCCCCAGATAGGCTAAGTAAATGCTATAAAAGCCTGCCAAGTAATTGCTGGAAATGCAAACGAAACGTGGGGACCTATTTCCATATGTGGTGGCTCTGTGCGAAAACCAAAAAATGCTGGAGCTGGGTTAAAGAGATAAACAAAAAGGATAATAGAGACAAATATACCCTTCAAGCCAGAGATATTTTTGTTATATATAATTCCTGATATTTATGAAAAGCTAGATGCGTACATTATTTTGCATGTTGTAGCAACGGCAAGAATATTACTTGCTAAACAATGGAAAACGGGAAAAAAATTCCTTCAAGGGAAGAATTTATATATAAATTGTTAGAAGTGGCTGAAAAGGAAAAGTTAACTCTTACGTTACAACGTAAAAATGAAGAGGTGTTTGAGAACTTATGGTCAAGAGTTTATAGATGGATCGAAATAACCTCAACGTGTCAAATTCCTAAATTGCTGTAAAGTGTAATTTCACAAAACAGAAAATAATGGAAGAATCTCAGTACCATGATATCTTGTAAGTGAAGTTGTAAGATTTTTTTTGTGTGGAAAATTAAAAACAAATTATAAAAAGGGGGAAAAAAGAGGGAGCATTAGTGGGGAGGGGGCCGTGGGGGCAACCTGGGAACCCATGTTCCCTCTAAGCTGAGTGAGTGTGAGCTAGCTCACAGTTTTTTAGCCTCCGGCTCACACATTTTTGTCTCGGTTGTGAGCAGCCGAATCGCTCACTCACAACTTCAATGCCAGTTGCTCACAGAGAATTTTTGCTCGCGGGACTCCACAGCTTGGAAGGGAGCGTTGCCCACCCTACGAAGAGGCCGGGCAACCTTGCCCCTGCCCCCCTTCCTTGGAAGACCCCACCAGAGTCCTGTCCAGGTGCAGCAAAGGCAGGGGAGGGGGCTCACCTTGGATCAGCTGCACGGTGGTCTTCTTGGTCTGCAGGAGCTTGTCAACCATCTGCTCCTGTTTCTCCAGGTTTCTCCTCAGGATCTTCCCCGCCTGGGCCGAGGCCAGCATTTTCAGCAACTCCTGAGTCATCTCTTCCAACTCCTGCATTCTTTCACTGAGGCCAGCCATCCTGGGCGAGTCACGTCAGCCTGGAGGGAGAGGACCGTCAAGGGCTGATTTGAAGCATTTTCAGGCGGTAGCCGTGCTGGCCCGCAGTCGAAGAGCTGGGTTCGAGTGCAGCGGCACCTCAGAGAACAATGAGCTTTGGGGAAGGGTAATAAGCTTTTGAGCTTCAAAGCCGCAGTCGAAGAGCTGGGTTCGAGTGCAGCGGCACCTCAGAGAACAACGAGTTTTGGGGAAGGGTAATAAGCTTTTGAGCTTCAAAGCTGCAGTCGAAGAGCTGGGTTCGAGTGCAGCGGCACCTCAGAGAACAACAAGTTTTGGGGAAGGGTAATAAGCTTTTGAGCTTCAAAGCTGCAGTCGAAGAGTTGAGTTCGAGTGCAGTGGCACCTCAGAGAACGAGTTTCAGGGAAGGGTAATAAGCTTTTGAGCTTCAAAGCTGCAGTCGAAGAGCTGGGTTCGAGTGCAGAGGCACCTCAGAGAACAACGAGTTTTGGGGAAGGGTAATAAGCTTTTGAGCTTCAGAGCTCAGATACCTGGCCAAGGGAGCGTTTTTTAGCCTCCAGCTCACACAGTTTTTTAGCCTCCAGCTCACACACTTTTGTCCTAGCTCAGGAAGGAGGGCTCCAGAGCAGGCTTAATTTCCACAGCAGCCAAATCGCTGGCTCACAACTTTAATGCCAGTAGCTCACAAAGTAGAATTTTTGCTCACAAGACTCCACAGCTTAGAGGGAGCATTGTTGCCAACCTCCAGGTGTGGTCTGGAGATCTCCCAGAATTACAGCTGGTCTCCAGATGACAGAGGACAGCTCCCCAGGAGAAAACAGCTGCTTCAGAGGGTGGACTCGGTGGGCGTCTTGCCCCCATGAGATCCTTCCACCATAGGGTTGCCATCCTCCAGGTAAAGCCTGGAGATCTCCCGGAATTTCAGCTGGTTTGTAGGATACAGCGATCAGTTCCTCTGGGGAAGAGGGCTGCTTTGGAGGATGGGCTCCATGGCCTCGTAACCCTGCTGAGATCTCTCCCCGCCCTCAAACCATCCCGGGAGATCTCCAGGCCCCACCTGGAGGTTGGCACCCACCTGGCCGGCCACCGCACCTTGTCTGAGCCACCCCATAACCGCGTAAAGCGCCCTTCCCACCATACCGGCTTCCCTCCAAGGAGCGCCGCGCAATTTCCCACCGCTCTGTATTAATTTGGGTCCGGTCAGGATTCGAACCGGGGTCTCACCAACCACTTCCGCCCTCCCAATAACGACGGGACGGAGAAAAGATTCCCACAGTCCGAGTCTGGCGCGCTTTTATGCCATTGGCCGCCGGGCAACGAGGCTACGCGCTGATTGGTTGTTTCGGACACGTCTTTGGCGTCGCGTCGTCGTTTTGCCTCCGGCGCGCCCCGCCCTTCTGGGTGGATCGGTTTGGATCCTCCTCCGCCACGCGCCATTTCCGGTCTCGGAGGCGTGCGGCATCTCGCGATTGCGAAGTACGTCACGTCTTCCGTCATAAAGGTGCTCCCGGGCTGCGCCCCACCCAGAAACCAAAGGCGGCTTCCGATCTGCGTGTCGCTCTACCGTTCTACCTCTATGATTCCGAGCGACGAGTCCTCCATGTTCTGAGACAGCGTCGTCACTCACTGAGCATGCGCACCCCGCTCAAGTTTCCTGTTTTCCTCCTGCTTTGGATGGCTTTCCTGTCTGTGCGCATGCGTCTGCTCTTCTGCTCCTCCCACGCCCACTTCCCGCAGCAAAGCAAAGACGCTTGTTGCTTTTACCCTGTGCGGCCGCTAGGGGGCGCGCTGAACTGGCGCTGCGGCTCCCCTTGGGAAACTCCACCGAAATCGGATCTGCTTTTTAATTCGGATTATTCTTTTGGCCAGGGGGAAAAAGCTTGGCTGGCGTCTGTTGCTTGGAGGCTTAATAGGAAGACAGCAGCAGCCCCGCAATGCAGGGAGCTGAGCAATATGTAAAAAGGTAAAGGTTCCCTTGCTCGAAAGCCAGTCGAATCCGACTCTAGGGTTGCGGTGCTCACCTCCTTTTCAAAGCCGAAGAGCCAGCGCTGTCCGAAGACGTCTCCTGCCCTGAATTTTAGGGTTGCCAATTTCCAGGTGGGGCCTGGGGATCACCCAGAATTACAGGTGATCTCCAGACAACAGATCAGTTTCCTTGGAAAGAAATATCTGCTTTGCAGGATGGATTCTATGGCATTAGACCCCACTGAGGTCCTCTCTCTACATCAGTTTGGTGTAGTGGTTAAGTCTCTGAGAGAACCGGGTTTGATTCCCCACTCCTCCACATACATCTGCTGGTGTGACCTTGGGTCAGTCACAAGTTCTCTCAGAGCTGTTCTTGAAAAAGAACAATTCCTGTCAAGAGCTCTCTCAGCCCCACCTGCCTCACAGGGTGTCTGTTGTGGGGAGGGGAAGGGGAAAGGAGTTTGTCAGCTGCTCTGAGACTTCAAGTGAAGGGCAGGATATAAATCCAATCTCCATCTCCTCCTCCTCCTCGTTTTCTTCTTCAGAATCCCATCTCACCCTTGGGTAGTGAAGGGCGGAGTATAAATCCAATCTCTTCTCAACTTCTCTGTGGTGGGTCCTGCCTTGAGGAAGTCAGAGAGGTTTTGTTCCCTCTAAACTGAGTTAGCATGTGCTAGCTCATACTTTTTTAGCCTCTGGCTCACACTTGTCCTAGCCCAGGAAGTGTTGTATACTAGCATGGGCCGCGCACGCGATCAGGATTTACACGGGGCCATGAGAACGGGTGTAGCTTCGCATCGGAGAACAATGCTGAACACGGATCCTAGAAGGGGCCAATAGGTCAGCTCGGATTCAGGAAAGGACCTATGGGATTTGGGTGTAGAATAATAGACCTACCACTGGGAGCGGGGTGCGGTTTTGTTGGGGGACTTAAGCCGTTCGGACCGGCTATTTTGTCTTTAGTTCGTGCTTCCGAATAAACCTTATGAGCTGATTTCACTACAATGTGTCTCGAACCCAGTACTTTATAGGAAGGATGGCTCAAGAGCCAACTAATTGATGCAGCAGCCAAGTCGCTCGCTCACAACTTGAATGCCAGTTGCTCACAAAGTAGAATTTTTGCTCACAAGACCCTACAGCTTAGAAGAAGAAGAAGAAGAAGAAGAAGAAGAAGAAGAAGAAGAAGAAGAAGACGACATTGGATTTATACCCTGCCCTTCACTGCCCAAAGGCGTCTCAGAGCGGCTTACAAACTCCTTTCCCTTCCCCTCCCCACAACAGACACCCTGTGAGGTAGGTGGGGCTGAGAGAACTTCTGACAGAAACTGTCCTTGAGAGAACAGCTGTGCCAGAGCTTGTGACTGACCCAAGGTCACATCAGCAGGTGCAAGTGGAGGAGGAGTGGGGAATCAAACCCGGTTCTCCCAGATAAGAGTCCGCCCACTTAACCACTGCACCAAACTGGCTTAGAGGGAGCACTGGTTCCCACTCTCCTGGCATTCAGCGAACGATGCAAAACAGAACTGTTAAAGACAAAAAATATAACAGTGGTGGCGGATCGACACATAAATCTCTATAAATGGTTTCCAGATATCTAAAAATAAGCTCACACACAATTGCTGCCCGTATACCATGTGTTCAAATATTGATAAGAGTTCTGCCGTCGTCTTTTTCCCCTTAATTAATTTCTTCCTTTCAGAAAAAAAAAACCAGAGAAGAACTTTATGTATATCTTTTTGCCCCTTTTTTCTTTTCTTAAATCTTACTTCGTTCCTATGAAATGTCTAATCATTCACCCTGCGGTTGTATTATTTGCTTTTTGGGAGCGTTTTGAGAATGCGCCTCAAATTACTTATGCATTGTTGATACGCACTTACTACATTTGCTATGCTTGGTTTTTCGATTGCAGTGTAAATCAGTACATCTTGCTTTCATATTTTATAAATAATCTTTTTTAATTTTTTAAAAAAATCTTGTTTAGTTGCCGGATCTTAAGTCCCACCCCCCGTTCTTTTCTCCTGAGCTTTGTAAAGATATATAATTTTTTAAAGTAAAACAGAATTGTTCAGGAGGGCGTTTTTGTAAAAGAAATAGGGATTTGTGGCGTTAACAGGTTGGCCCAGGAATACACACTGTGTTTCTACGGATGTAATACCATAATCTGCATTGCTTAATGTATCATGTTTCATGCTTATCCTTTGTTCAGACGGCAGCGCCATTTCAGATCTGCACAGTGCCTAGTCCTTTGCTTTATTCACAACTCTTGAGCAAAGCCCATTGTGGCAGTAGACAACGAGCCCTAGATAGTAAGGAAGGATGGTGGAAGGAAGGAAGAGAGAGAGTTAGAGGGGGAAGGGAGGAAAAGGGGGGGAGAGAGAGGGAAAGAGGGGGGAGTCAGAGACAGAGTAAGGGGGTTATAGCAGAAAGTTTGAAAGAAAGAAAGGGAGGGAGGCAGGAAGGAAGGGGGAAAGAATGAAAGCCAGGAAGGAAGAAAGAAGGGTAGAAAGAGAGAGATTGAGAGAGAAAGAGTGGGAGGAAGGAAAGAAGGGAGGGAAGAACAGGAGAAAAGAAAGAGGGGGGAAACAGAGTGAGAAAGAGAGAGATAAAGTGGGGAGGGGAGAGAGAAAGGAAGAAAGAAGGAGGGAGGCGCGGGGTGGGAGAAGGGGTGGGGTGGGGGGCTGCAGGAGCTTCTCCCGTCTGGCCAGATTGGCAGGGAGGGGAGAAGCGAGGGGGGGGGCGCGGTGGCTCTTTCTCTGCCACTGCCAGCGGTCTCCTGGGGGGGGGGCGGGACCGAGGTCGGCCTGAGTGACAGTTCCTGCGGCCAAACACTGTTGGCGCGCATCGAACGTTACGGAGCCAAAAGGTAATTATTATAAGGAGAGATAAGCTCCTTCGACTGGTACAAATATCGATAACAATGATAGAACAATGCTAAAAGTTATACCACCAGTAAAATCGGAAGATTGTCACATTAATCATTAGCAGGAGAGTGTCTCAAAGGTATTCTAATAGAGAAGAATTTGGCCACAGATTACATAACTGCCGGACTAGCATCAGCCAACAAAAAAGACAGTACCTGCAATTCCATGGCATAAGAACATAAGAGAAGCCATGTTGGATCAGGCCAGTGGCCCATCCTGTCCCACACTCTGTGTCACACAGTGGCCAAAACCCAGGGGCCGTCAGGAGGTACCCCAGCGGGGCCAGAACTCCAGAAGCCCCCCCAACTGTTGCCCCCTCCCAAGCACCAAGGAAATAGAGCATCACTGCCCCAAACAGAATATTCCCTCTATATTTTGTCGCTAAGAGCCACTGATGGACCAGTTTGGTGTAGTGGTTAGGAGCACGGACTCTAATCTGGGAGAACCGGGTTTGATAACCCACTCCTCCACATGCAGCTGCTGGTGTGACCTTGAGTCAGTCATAAGTTCTTCCAGATGATAGCAAATTGGGAGGGGTAGCAAATACAGTAGAAGACAGACTCAGGATACAGGATGATCTTGACAGGCTGGGAAACTGAGCTAAAAGAAATTTAATGGATTTCAATGGGGATAAATGTGAAGTTCTGCATTTAGGTAGGAAAAACCAAGCGCATAATTATAGGTTGGGGGCGACTTGTCTTGGCAGTAGTGTGTGCGAAAAGGATCTAGGGGGTCTTAGTAGACCATGCACTGAACATGAGTCAACAGTGTGATGTGGTTGCTAAAAAGGCAAATGCGATTTTGGGCTGTATCAACAGAAGTATGGTGTCCAGATCATGCGATGGGATGGTACCACTTTGCTGTGCTCTGGTTAGACCTCACCTAGACTATTGTGTTCAGTTTTGGGCATCACAATTTAAGACAGGGCCTTTTCTGTGGTAGTCCCAAGATTATGGAACGACCTCCCCAGGATGGTGAGCCCGGCCCCTTACTTTGCATCTCTAGGCAGCAGCTGAAGACAATGAGATTTCAGGGCTGCATTTGACTAATTTCGTCTTTATCTATTGGCTGTCCTCATGGAGGATTTAAACCTGTGGTCTTTCGGGCGTTGTTTCTGATTGTCTCGTTTACGTTTTAAGCAGCTCCACAAGACAGAAAGGCGGCTAATAAAACATTTTAAACAAATGAATGGGTAAAAGTGAGAAAAGGAGAAAAGGTTCCATGAAAGTTCAAAAGCCACAACTGAGGAAGAGGGCATTCTGGCGTCTGGGTGTGTCGCTGGTATCTACATGTTTCTTGTAGAATGGCCACTGGCTTGGGGTCAGCCATTAGCAGCTTGGGCCAAGGAATGGGTGCCAACCCCTGCTCTGGCACTGTGGTTGGCCATTGCTTTCCTCTGCAGAGCCTTCCTTGGTGGTCTCCCTTCCAAGTACCGACCCTGCTTAGCTTCCAACTTCTGGCGACCCCAGCAAGGGGCTTTCCAGGCAAGTGAGAAGCAGAGGTGGTTGGCCATCGCCTTCCTCTGCAGAGCCTTCCTTGGTGGTCTCCCTTCCAAGTACCGACCCTGCTTAGCTTCCAACTTCTGGCGACCCCAGCAAGGGGCTTTCCAGGCAAGTGAGAAGCAGAGGTGGTTGGCCATGGCCTTCCTCTGCAGAGCCTTCCTTGGTGGTCTCCCTTCCAAGTACCGACCCTGCTTAGCTTCCAACTTCTGGCGACCCCAGCAAGGGGCTTTCCAGGCAAGTGAGAAGCAGAGGTGGTTGGCCATGGCCTTCCTCTGCAGAGCCTTCCTTGGTGGTCTCCCTTCCAAGTACCGACCCTGCTTAGCTTCCAACTTCTGGCGACCCCAGCAAGGGGCTTTCCAGGCAAGTGAGAAGCAGAGGTGGTTGGCCATCGCCTTCCTCTGCAGAGCCTTCCTTGGTGGTCTCCCTTCCAAGTACCGACCCTGCTTAGCTTCCAACTTCTGGCGACCCCAGCAAGGGGCTTTCCAGGCAAGTGAGAAGCAGAGGTGGTTGGCCATCGCCTTCCTCTGCAGAGCCTTCCTTGGTGGTCTCCCTTCCAAGTACCGACCCTGCTTAGCTTCCAACTTCTGGCGACCCCAGCAAGGGGCTTTCAAGACAACTGAGAAGCAGAATTGGTTGGCCATGGCCTTCCTCTGCAGAGCCTTCCTTGGTGGTCTCCCTTCCAAGTACCGACCCTGCTTAGCTTCCAACTTCTGGCGACCCCAGCAAGGGGCTTTCCAGGCAAGTGAGAAGCAGAGGTGGTTGGCCATCGCCTTCCTCTGCAGAGCCTTCCTTGGTGGTCTCGCATCATGGTGACACCAGCAAAGGGCTTTCAAGGCAAGGGAGAAGCAGAGGTGGTTTGCTGTTGCCTTCCTCTGCAGAGCCTTCCTTGGTGGTCTCCCAGGTACTGACCCTGCTTAGCTTCCAACTTCTGGTGACCTCAGCAAGGGTCTTTCCAGGCAAGGTAGAAGCAGAGGTGGTTTGCCTTTGCCTTCCTCTGCAGAGCCTTCCTTGGTGGTCTCCCTTCCAAGTACCGACCCTGCTTAGCTTCCAACTTCTGGCGACCCCAGCAAGGGGCTTTCAAGGCAAGGGAGAAGCAGAGGTGGTTGGCCATCGCCTTCCTCTGCAGAGCCTTCCTTGGTGGTCTCCCAGGTACTGACCCTGCTTAGCTTCCAACTTCTGGCGACCTCAGCAAGGGTCTTTCCAGGCAAGGGAGAAGCAGAGGTGGTTTGCCATGGCCTTCCTCTGCAGAATCTGGCAGGGAGCGGTGGCGCAGGCAACTAATAGCCTGCTGGTAACATCTACAAACAGCCACTATGGCTGTTCGAATCCCGCCGCGGTCAGGGTGAGCGCCTGGCCCAAGTCCCAGCTCCCGTCTACCCAGCGGTTCGAAAACTGTATAAAATAACAACAAAAGCGAGTAGATGAAATGGGTACCTGCCTTGGATGGCAGGAAGCACCCTCCTCCCCTCTTGTGGGGGTAGTGGAGTACCGGCAACGGCGAGCAGCAAGATGCCGAACATCAGGCGACGCAGAACTCCGGACGGCGGAAGGCGGAACCAGAACGGCGCGGGGAGCGCAGAGGCGCAGGCTTGGTGGAGTCGAAGGACAGAGCCGGAAGCCACGCTGATGCAGAACCACGCGCCGGAGGGACCTACTGAAACCGAGCCGATCCCGGATGGAAAGAACATCACTCCACGGGGTGCCGGTAGGGCAGTCCCTTCCCAAATGTCTATGTGGCCTTAGATAGGATTGAAAGAGTAACTGTAAGCCGCTCAGAGACCCCTTCGGGGGTTCGAGCGGGATATAAGCTGAAGAAATAAATAAATAATAAATAAATCTTCCTTGGTGGCCTCCCATCCCAGAACTGACCCTGCTGAGCTTCCAGACTATGCCATGCCACCTTCCTTCCCATCCCCTACTGTGTGGTCCTTTCAACTGGAGATGATGGGGATTGAACCTGGGACCTTCTGCAGGCCAAGCAGAGGCTCTGCCACTGAGCCAGGGTCTCAGGTCGAGGTCTTTCTCATCACCTCCTGCCTGGGCCTTTTAACTGGAGATGCCGGGGATTGAACCTGGGACCTTCTGCATGCCAAGCAGGGACTCTGCCACTGAGCCAGGGTCTCAGGTCAAGGTCTTTCCCATCACCTCCTGCCTCGTCCTTTGAGCTGGAGATGCCGGGGATTGAACCTGGGACCTTCCGCATGCCAAGCAGAAGCGCTGCCACTGAGCCAGGGTCTCAGGTCAAGGTCTTTCTCTTCACCTCTTGCCTGGTCCTTTCAACTGGAGATGCCAGGGATTGAACCTGGGACCTTCTGCATGCCAAGCAGGGGCTCTGCCACTGAGCCAGGCTCTCAGGTCAAGGTCTTTCCCATCACCTCCTGCCTGGTCCTTTCAACTGGAGATGCCGGGGATTGAACCTGGGACCTCCTGCAGGCCAAGCAGAGGCTCTGCCACTGAGCCAGGGTCTCAGGTCAAGGTCTTTCTCTTCACCTCTTGCCTGGTCCTTTCAACTGGAGATGCCAGGGATTGAACCTGGGTCTTCTGCATGCCAAGCAGAGGCTCTGCCACTGAGCCAGGGTCTCAGGTCAAGGTCCTTTCCATCACCTCTTGCCTGGTCCTTTTAACTGGAGATGCTGAGGATTGAACCTGGGACCTTCTGCATGCCAAGCAGGGGCTCTACCACTGAGCCAGGCTCTCAGGTCAAGGTCTTTCCCATCACCTCCTGCCTGGTCCTTTGAACTGGAGATGCCAGGGATTGAACCTGGGACCTTCCGCATGCCAAGCAGGGGCTCTGCCACTGAGCCAGGGTCTCAGGTCAAGGTCTTTCCCATCACCTCTTGCCTGGTCCTTTCAACTGGAGATGCCAGGGATTGAACCTGGGACCTTCCGCATGCCAAGCAGGGGCTCTGCCACTGAGCCAGGGTCTCAGGTCAAGGTCTTTCTCTTCACCTCTTGCCTGGTCCTTTCAACTGGAGATGCCAGGGATTGAACCTGGGACCTTCTGCATGCCAAGCAGGGGCCCTGCCACTGAGCCAGGGTCTCAGGTCAAGGTCTTTCTCTTCACCTCTTGCCTGGTCCTTTCAACTGGAGATGCCAGGGATTGAACCTGGGTCTTCTGCATGCCAAGCAGAGGCTCTGCCACTGAGCCAGGGTCTCAGGTCAAGGTCCTTTCCATCACCTCTTGCCTGGTCCTTTTAACTGGAGATGCTGAGGATTGAACCTGGGACCTTCTGCATGCCAAGCAGGGGCTCTACCACTGAGCCAGGCTCTCAGGTCAAGGTCTTTCCCATCACCTCCTGCCTGGTCCTTTGAACTGGAGATGCCAGGGATTGAACCTGGGACCTTCCGCATGCCAAGCAGGGGCTCTGCCACTGAGCCAGGGTCTCAGGTCAAGGTCTTTCCCATCACCTCTTGCCTGGTCCTTTCAACTGGAGATGCCAGGGATTGAACCTGGGACCTTCCGCATGCCAAGCAGGGGCTCTGCCACTGAGCCAGGGTCTCAGGTCAAGGTCTTTCTCTTCACCTCTTGCCTGGTCCTTTCAACTGGAGATGCCAGGGATTGAACCTGGGACCTTCTGCATGCCAAGCAGGGGCTCTGCCACTGAGCCAGGGTCTCAGGTCAAGGTCTTTCTCTTCACCTCTTGCCTGGTCCTTTCAACTGGAGATGCCAGGGATTGAACCTGGGACCTTCTGCATGCCAAGCAGGGGCTCTGCCACTGAGCCAGGGTCTCAGGTCAAGGTCTTTCTCTTCACCTCTTGCCTGGTCCTTTCAACTGGAGATGCCAGGGATTGAACCTGGGTCTTCTGCATGCCAAGCAGAGGCTCTGCCACTGAGCCAGGGTCTCAGGTCAAGGTCCTTTCCATCACCTCTTGCCTGGTCCTTTTAACTGGAGATGCTGAGGATTGAACCTGGGACCTTCTGCATGCCAAGCAGGGGCTCTACCACTGAGCCAGGCTCTCAGGTCAAGGTCTTTCCCATCACCTCCTGCCTGGTCCTTTGAACTGGAGATGCCAGGGATTGAACCTGGGACCTTCTGCATGCCAAGCAGGGGCTCTGCCACTGAGCCAGGGTCTCAGGTCAAGGTCTTTCCCATCACCTCTTGCCTGGTCCTTTCAACTGGAGATGCCAGGGATTGAACCTGGGACCTTCCGCATGCCAAGCAGGGCTCTGCCACTGAGCCAGGGTCTCAGGTCAAGGTCTTTCTCTTCACCTCCTGCCTGGTCCTTTCAACTGGAGATGCCAGGGATTGAACCAGGGACCTTCTGCATGCCAAGCAGACACCCTTTCTGTTGGTGGCCTTGCCTGGAGAAGTGGCCCTGCTGGTCTTGTCCGCTTCAAGGAGAAGGAGACGAAGCCGCAGGAACGAACAGCTGCGGTCTTGCTGGAGAGCTCCTTAAGGAAAACCGGTCAGAGGGTTTGTCACCATGGACAGCGACCAAGGAGAGTCGAAGGCTGGTATGACAGCGTGTGTGTGTCGTCCCCCCCTCACCCCAACGCTTGGCTTCGCCTTTGCCAAGAGAAAGAAGTTCCCAGTCTCTGAAGACTTGTGCGGACCGTGCCAAGCACAACACATCAACTCAGCGACTTCACACAAGGGATGCCGGGAAACCTCTGCAATTGTGTCATCTGGGACAGGAAGCAGAAGAGAGTTATTTAGCGAACGTAGGATCTTAGCCCGGATTGCCAGACATGGTGGGAGAGCTCGATTCGAGTCCAACGGCACCTGACAGACCAACAGGATTTTCGGGGTGTGAGCCAGTTTGGTGTCTGGTTTAAGTGCGCGGACTCTAATGTGGGAGAACCGGGTTTGATTCCCCACGCCTCCACTTGCACCTGGCTGGATGACCTTGGGCAAGCCGTAGTTCTGACCAGAGGTGTTCTTGAAAAAGAGCGGTTTCTGTCAGAGCTCTCTCAGCCCCGCCTCCCTCACGGGGTGTCTGTTGTGGGGAGGGGAAGGGAAGAGAGTTTGTAAGCCGCTCTGAGACACCTTTGGATAGTGAAGGGCAGGGTATAAATCCAATCTCCTCCTCCTCTTCTTCTTCTTCTTCTTCTACCTCACAGGGTGTCTGTTGTGGGGAGGGGAAGCGAAAGGAGTTTGTAAGCCGCTCTGAGACACCTTTGGGTGGTGAAGGGTGGGGTATAAATCCAATCTCCTCCTCCTCTTCTTCTTCTTCTTCTTCTTCTTCTTCTACCTCACAGGGTGTCTGTTGTGGGGAGGGGAAGGGAAGAGAGTTTGTAAGCCGCTCTGAGACACCTTTGGATAGTGAAGGGCAGGGTATAAATCCAATCTCCTCCTCCTCTTCTTCTTCTTCTTCTTCTTCTACCTCACAGGGTGTCTGTTGTGGGGAAGGGAAGGGAAAGGAGTTTGTAAGCCGCTCTGAGACACCTTTGGATAGTGAAGGGCAGGGTATAAATCCAATCTCCTCCTCCTCTTCTTCTTCTTCTTCTTCTTCTACCTCACAGGGTGTCTGTTGTGGGGAAGGGAAGGAAAGGAGTTTGTAAGCCGCTCTGAGACACTTTTGGGTAGTGAAGGGCGGGGTATAAATCCAATCTCTTCTTCTTCTTCTTCTTCTTCTTCTTCTTCTACCTCACAGGGTGTCTGTTGTGGGGAAAGGAAGGGAAAAGGAGTTTGTAAGCCGCTCTGAGACACCTTTGGATAGTGAAGGGCAGGGTATAAATCCAATCTCCTCCTCCTCCTCCTCCTCCTCCTCCTCTTCTTCTTCTTCTTCTTCTTCTTCTTCTTCTTCTTCTTCTTCTTCTTCTTCTTCTTCTTCTTCTTCTTCTTCTTCTACCTCACTGGGGGTGTCTGTTGTTGGGGAAGGGAAGGGAAAGGAGTTTGTAAGCCGCTCTGAGACACCTTTGGGTAGTGAAGGGCGGGGTATAAATCCAAACTCTTCTTCTTCTTCTTCTTCTTCTTCTTCTTCTTCTTCTTCTTCTTCTTCTTCTTCTTCTTCTTCTTCTTCTTCTTCTTCTTCTACCTCACAGGGTGTCTGTTGTGGGGAAGGGAAGGGAAAGGAGTTTGTAAGCCGCTCTGAGACACCTTTGGATAGTGAAGGGCGGGATATAAATCCAATCTCCTCTTCTTCTTCTTCTTCTTCTTCTTCTTCTTCTTCTTCTTCTTCTTCTTCTTCTTCTTCTTCTTCTTCTTCTTCTTCTTCTTCTTCTTCTTCTTCTTCTTCTTCTTCTTCTTCTTCTTCTTCTTCTAAGAGTGAAAGCTGCCTTCGTCTGGTACAAGTAGGAAAGGAGATTCCCCCAGTCCAGTTCACTGTGGTGGTTCAGAGTGCAGACTCTAATCTGGGAGAAGTGGGTTTGATTCCCCCATTCCTCCACACGCAGCTGCTGGTGTGACCTTGGGTCAGTCACAAGTTCTCTCAGAGCTGTTCTCTCACAAACAGTCCTCGAAAGAGCTCTCTCAGCCCCACCTCCCTCACAGGGTGTCTGTTGTGGGGAGGGGAAAGGAAAGGAGTTTGTGAACCGCTCTGAGACTTCAAGTGAAGAGCGGGGTATAAATCCGATCTCCTCTTCTTCTGTTTTCCCAGTCAGGAGGTGAGTGGGGTGTTATAGAACTGTAGAACCCCAGAGTTGGAAGGGGCCGTAGAGGCCATCTAGTCCAACGCCCTGCCCAATGCAGGAACAGCCCACCCACCCCAGACTCCACCCCCCCCAAGGCTCCAGGGAACTCCCAGACCAGAGCTGGCGACCCGAACACATTGTGCAGCAGTGTTCCCTCTAAGCTGAGTTAGTGTGAGCTAGCTCAGAGTTTTAGCCTCAGCTCACACATTTTGTCTCCGCTCAGGAAGGAGGGCTCAGAGCAAACTGATTATGCAGCAGCCAAATTGTTTCTCACACTTTAATGCCAGCAGCTCACAGCAGAATTTTTGCTCACAAGACTCCACGGCTTAGAGGGAACATTGTTGTGTATGCCACATCTCACACACTGAGCTAGACCAGGGTCCCCAACCCTTTGAGCCTGTGGGCACACACGGTGGGCGCAGCCGCCAAAAAAGCTGCCAGAAAATGGCTGCCGCTGCGGGAGGAGGCGGAGCCAGCCACCAAATGGCTGCCGCCGGTTACCTTCGGTCACACGGCGAAGCTCCTAGTGCTGTGGCGGCAGCCGCTGCCATTGAAGATCGGCACAGCCAATCAAATCTCCAGGGGCCAATCAGAAGCCCCGCTGGGCTAAAGCACCGCCCGGCCCTGCCCCCTGTCTACAAACACTTGGTGAGCAAGGGTCCCTCTAGGCTGTGGAATCCTGTGAGCAACAAATTCTACTTTCGTGAGCTCCTGGCATTAAGGCTGTGAGCGAGCGATTGGGCTGCTGCATAAATGAGTTTGCTTTGGAGCCCTCTTTCCTGAGCTAAGACACAAATATCCGAACCGGAGGCTGAAAAACTGTGAGCTAGCTCACACTAACTCAGCTTAGAGGAGGAGGAGGAGGAGAAGAAGAAGAAAGAGATTGGATTTATACCCCACCCTTCACTACCCAGAGGAGTCTCCGAGCGGCTTACAAACTCCTTTCCCTTCCCCTCCCCACAACAGACACCCTGTGAGGTAGGTGGGGCTGAGAGAGCTCTGACAGGAACTGCCCTTGAGAGAACAGCTCTGAGAGAACTTGTGCCTGACCCAAGAAGAAGAAGAAGAGAAGAAGGGATTGGATTTATACCCCCCACCCTTCACTACCCGAAGGAGTCTCAGAGCGGCTTACAGACTCCTTTCCCTTCCCCTCCCCACAACAGACACCCTGGGAGGCAGGTGGGGCTGAGAGAGCTTCTGACAGAAACTGCCCTTTTGCAAGGAACAGGCTCTGAGAGAGCTTGTGACTGACCCAAGAAGAAGAAGAAGAGAAGAAGGGATTGGATTTATACCCTGCCCTTCACTACCCAAAGGAGTCTCACGAGCGGCTTACAGACTCCTTTCCCTTCCCCTCCCCACAACAGACACCCTGTGAGGTAGTTGGGGCTGAGGGAACTCTGACAGGAACTGCCCTTGAGAGAACAGCTCTGAGAGAACTTGTGGCTGACCCAAGAAGAAAAAGAAGAGAAGAAGGGATTGGATTTATACCCCCGCCCTTCACTACCCGAAGGAGTCTCAGAGCGGCTTTACAGTCTCCCTCTCCTTCCCCTCCCCACAACAGACACCCTGTGAGGCAGGCGGGGCTGAGAGAACTTCTGACAGAAACGGCTCTGTTTCAAGAACAGGTCTGAGAGAGCTTGTGACTGACCCAAAGTCACATCAGCAGGTGCAAGCGGAGGAATGGGGGAATCAAACCCGGTTCTCCCAGATTAGAGTCCACACGCTTAACCACTACACCAAACTGGCTCACCAGCAGAGGGAACACTGTTGGTGAGCCCCAGGAAAGCTTGGGACCCCGGGCTAGACTTCCAACACGCTTGACAGAAAGGCTCTGCCACTGCTAGGCCATGTCATGCGCACCACACACACGGCAGCTTGCTACCACAGGCAACGACAGTCCTGCGGAGAGTTCCGCTTCCCTTCTGTGACTGCTCGTCTAGACAGACGGCTCCCACGCACCCACAGGCAGGAAGCAACCCACGGCCACAGGGAGGCCGGCGCCTTTCCTTGGAAGTGCGCGACGCATCACCCCAAAGAGTTGGCTTCCGCACGCTGGGACTCTGTCGCTGGATAATTGCTCTGGGCAGCCGGCTTGAGCTGGCTCAGCCTCTCGGACCGATCCGTGCCAATTGATTTCCTTAAACGGCCTGCATTAGGCCGGCTCTTCTCGCCCCGGTAATTCCCATTCGCTGTATCGATCTCCCCCGTCTTCTGGCTCTTGTGTGTCAAGGGGAATGCCTCAGCAAGAGGGGAATGGAAGGGGTTCTCACCCAGGGCCTGGGTGGGAAGTCACAGGTCACTTACAGCGACCCCGTAAGGTTTCCAAGGCAAGAGACGGACAGAGGCGGTTTACATAAGAACATAAGACTGAAAGCCAGTGTTGAAACAGGCCAAGGGCCCATCTAGTCCAACACTCTGTCACACAGCGGCCAAAATATACCAGGTGCCCTCAGGAGGTCCAGCAGTGGCGCCAGGACACTAGAAGCCCTCCCACTGCTGCCCCCTCCAGCACCAAGAATAGAGTGCATCACCTGCCCCAGACTGAGAGTTCCCATCTATACCCTGTGACTAATGGCCCCTGATGGACTTCTGCTCCATATGTTTATCTAATTCCCTCTGGAAACTGTCCATGCTTGTAGCTGCCACCACCTCCTGTGGCAGTCGAATTCCATGTGTTCATCACTCTTTGGGTGAAGAAGGACTTCCTTTTATCTGTTCTAACCTGACTGCTCAGCAATTTCATGGAGTGCCCACGAGTTCTTGTATTGTGAGAAATGGAGAAAAGTACTTCTTTCTCAACCTGCTCAATCCCATTCATAATCTTATCAACCTCAATCATGTCACCCTCAGCCGTCGTTTCTCCAAGCTAAAGAGCCCCAAGCGTTTTAACCTTTCTTCATAGGGAAGGTGTTCCAACCCTTTTATCATTCTAGTTGCCCTTCTCTGCACTTTTTCCAATGCTATAATATCCTTTTTGAGATGTGGTGACCAGAACTGTACACAGTATTCCAAATGATAAGAGTTTGCCATTGCCTGCCTCTGTGGACCTACCCTGGGCTTCCTTGGTGGTCTCCCATCCAAGTACTAACTAGGGCCGACCTTGCTTAGCTTCCAAGGTCTGACAACATTGGGCTCGCACGGGCTATTCAGGTCAGGGCAGAGAGATAAAGGCTGAGTTCAGACTGGCCGTTTGAAGCAGGAGCCAGGCGTGGCAAAAAAGCCCCGGAACAAACTGTTCTAGGTTTTCCTGGTCACACTACGCTGATTGATGTGGGAGCATACCGGGAGGAGGCACGCGGGAGCGTTCAGACTGCTGGCCCGGAGGCATGGCTGTAAACAGCTTTTTCCTGGTAAATTGGCCGGATGCCTAAGTGTGTATGACCGCATACGCGCTCATGAAGAAGAAGAAGAAGAAGAGATTGGATTGATACCCCGCCCTTCACTACCCAAAGGAGTCTCAGAGCGGCTGACAAACTCCTTTCCCTTCCCCTCCCCACCACAGACACCCTGTGAGGTAGAAGAAGAGAAGAGATTGGATTTATACCCCGCCCTTCACTACCCAAAGGAGTCTCAGAGCAGCTGACAAACTCCCTTCCCTTCCCCTCTCCACAACAGACACCCCCTGTGAGGTAGGCGGGGCTGAGAGAGCTCCTGACAGGGACCGCCCTTGACAGAACAGCTCTGAGAGAACTTGTGGCTGACCCAAGAAGAAAAGAAGAAGAAGAGGAAGAGATTGGATTTATACCCCGCCCTTCACTACCCGAAGGAGTCTCAGAGCGGCTTACAATCTCCTTTCCCTTCCCCTCCCCGCAACAGACACCCTGGGAAGTAGGTGGGGCTGAGAGAGCTCCTTCGAGGACTGCCCTTGACAGAACAGCTCTGAGAGAGCTTGTGACTGACCCAAGGTCATCCAGCCAGGTGCAAGTGGAGGAGTGGGGAATCAAACCCGGTTCTCCCAGATTAGAGTGTACACTTAAGCACTACACCAAAGTGGCTCTTTCATGAGCTCATGTGCTCATACACACATAGGCGTCTGGCCGATTTGGGGAGGATCCCGTTGCGCCAGCACCGCATTGGGCGGTAGAGCAGAGCACAGCCAATCACATCGCTGCTGCCTTATGCGCAATGCGGGTGGCTCCTGGCTTTTCAGCTGAGCGTTCACACTTCCAGGAAGCAGAATGCAGCGGGCTAAAGGCACGCTCCGGGCCTTGCTACCAATGTTCCCTCTAAGCTGTGGAGTCTTGTGCACAAAAATTCTGCTTTGTGAGCTAGTGGCATTAAAGCTATGAGTGAGTGATTTGGCTACTGCGTAAATTAGTTTGCTCTGGAGCCACTCCTCCTGAGCCGAGACAAAAATGTCTGAGCCGGAGGCTAAAAAACTGTGAGCTAGCTCACACTAACCCGGCTTAGAGGGAACACTGCTTGCTACCACTTTCAACAGGTATCTTTTCATCCCGGGAGCGGAGCAGAACAGCACGGGTTGCCTACGGGTGGGGAACGCCAGGCAGATGTGCCTGTGTGAACGCCCCCTTTAATCCGCTTGGGAAATGTGGCCGAAACGTGGCTGTAGCGGGGCAAACGGCCAGTCTGAACTCAGCCAAAGAATAGGGTTTGCCCTTGCCTGCCGCTGCATGGCAACCCAGGGTTTCCTCGATGCTCTCCCATCCAAGGACTAACCAGGGCTGGCCCTGCTTAGTTTCTGAGAACTGACTAGCCTGGCCCTGCTTAGTTTCTGAAAACTGACTAGCCTGGGCCGCCCCGGTCAGGGCAAGAGACCGCCAGCAGGTAGTTTGCCCCTGCCTACCTCTGCATCCCAACCCCGGACTTCCTTGGTGGTCTCTCATCCAAGAACTAACCAGGACTGACCCTGCTCAGCTTCCAAGCTCTGTCAAGAGTGGGCTCGCCTGGGCCGGTGTTCCCTCTAAGCCGAGTTAGTGTGAGCCAGCTCACAGTTTTTTAGCCTCCGGCTCACCCATTTTTGTCTTCGCTCAGGAAGGGATGTGGCTCCAGAGCAGACTTAATGTAGGCAGTCGTCAAATGGCTCGCTCACAACTTTCATGCCAGGAGCTCGCAAAGTAGAATTTCCGCTCACAAGACTCCACAGCGTAGAGGGAGCAATGGCCCGGGCCCATCCAGACGGGGGCCAATCCGGTGTTCGGCTTCTGTCGAGGTCGCATCCTCGCTCATCGGGGGCGTCCGTCTTCTCCAAGCTCCTGTTTGCAGAGCTGCAAAAGCCACGGGGACCCGTGGTCGCCAAGGAGAAGCGTGCTCCACTCTCCTCTGGAAACCAACACTCGTGTTTATTGCTTAAAATACAAAACTGGTACTCGGCAGAAACCTATTTTTACCGGTACGGGTTTTGGTGTTGTTGTTTTTTAATTAACTGGAGAGGCCGTACAGAAGGAATTTTTTTTTTTCTTCCTTCGTTTACCGAGAGGTGGCCTCCTCCGGTGCTCTGCTGGGAACTGTCAGAGGCTGTCGTGCTGGAACGCCGTGCTCAGAACTGATGTGGCGGCGGCAGCGGCTGTCACAGATGTTTTCGTTGGGCTTATAGGCCAGAGTCCTGCTTACGGAGGGGGTCTGTGGAGTCCTTCCCAGGAAAAGGAACAAACTGGGCTGTGGTCAGGCGTGGGGTAGAAGCAGAGCGCTTTATTGCGGACGTTTTTAGAACATCAAGGTGTTGTGCCAAGATAATCAAAAGCTGGCACCGTCAAGTCCTAAATCCCATAGTCATACAAATCAATACATGCTTGAGGAAACTTAAGAACATAAGAGAACCCATGTTGGGTCGGGCCAGTGGCCCATCCAGTCCCAGCCACACAGTGGCCAAAACCCAGGGGCCATCAGGAGGTCCATCAGCATGGCCAGGACTCCAGAAGCCCTCCCACTGTGGCCCCCCAAGCACCAAGAAGACAGAACATCACTTGCCCCAGACATAAGGACATAAGAGAAGCCATGTTGGATCAGGCCAATGGCCCATCCAGTCCAACACTCTGTGTCACACAGTGGCCAAAACCCAGGGGCCATCAGGAGGTCCACCAGCAGAGCCAGAACTCCAGAAGCCCTCCCACTGTTGCCCTCCAAGTACCAAGAAGACAGAACATCACTGCCCCAGACATAAGGACATAAGAAAAGGGTGTCACCCTCAGGGCTGCCAACTTCAGGTTGGGAGATTCCTGGAGTTTTGGGGGTGGAGCTTGGGGAGGGTGCGGTTTGGGGAGGGCCTTAATTGGGATATAATGATGCAGAATCCACCCTCCAAAGCATAAATTTTCTCCACGGGAGGAGGAGGAGAGAGGGAGGGGGAGGAGGAGGAGGAGGAGGAGATTGGATTTATACCCCACCCTTCACTCAGAGTCTCAGAGCGGCTTACAATCTCCTGTCCCTTCCCCTCCCCACAACAGACACCCTGTGAGGTAGGCGGGGCTGAGAGAGCTCTTTCGAGGACTGCTCTTGAGAGAACAGCTCTGAGAGAACTTGTGACTGACCCAAGGTCACACCAACAGCTGCATGGTGGAAGCATGGGGAATCAAACCTGCTTCTCCCAGGTTAGAGTCCATGCTCTTACCCACTACACCAAACTGGCTCTCACACCAAATGGGTCTCCACAGTCTGGAGATGAGCTGTAATTCCAGGGGATCCCCAGGTCCCAATTTCCTCCCAATTTCCAGGCCCCACCTGGAGTTGGCAACCGCCACAGCTCTGCTTAGTTTCTTGTCCTATCGATATTCCCCTCTGTATTAACGCCGGTGGTTGTTTCAGCTCCTTCGAAGGCCTGTGAGTCCTTCCCCAAAGGAGACAGCTGTTTCCAATTGGCTTCTGCCCACTGACTTCGGTGATGCAACTTCAGGGCGAAGCGGTTTGAAGACTGGCGTTGATAGGCTCAGCTGCATCAATAAGCTGCCGTCTCAGATGTCTCCAGCAAGCCTGTGACTTGGTTTCCCCTGGGGAGACCCGGTGCTGCCGGCAAGCAGATACAGTCTTCGTCTGGTCTCCTGGGCGATGGGAAGCCAATGTTCTCCTCAGGCGGCGGAGACCCATGGCTTTGAATTTCCATGACAGCTGCGACCCATGTGTCGTCGAAGGCTTTCACAGCCAGAGTTCATTAGCTGTTGTAGATTTTCCGGGTTGTATGGCCGTGGGTCTTGGCACTGTAGGACCTGACGTTTCGCCGGTAGCTGTGACCAGTGTTCCCTCTAAGCTGAGTGTGAGCTAGCTCACAGTTTTTTAGCCTCTGGCTCGCACGTTTTTGTCTTAGCTCAGGAAGGAGGGCTCCAGAGCAAACTAAGGAAGGATGGTTCCAGAGCCAGTTTGGTGTAGTGGTGAAGTGCACGGACTCTAATCTGGGAGAACCGGGTTTGATTCCCCACTCCTCCTCCACTTGCACCTGGCTGGATGACCTTGGGCAAGCCACAGTTCTGTCAGAGCAGTCCTTGAAAAAGAGCAGTTTCTGTCAGAGCTCTCTCATCCCCAACTATGCGACATCGTGAGTCCTGACATCATCAGCCAGCCAACAAAGAATGCCATCAGATCACGTCTGATACAGCCTGCAGATTAATCCTCCTGAGTAGCTACAGTGTGTGATTACATAATAGTATGTGTTGTCTCCCCTATCCCCCCATGAATATTGTTAGTCCAATTGTCAATGAGTAACTGTAAATTGAGCTGCGGTGGCTCAAGTGGTTAAGACGCTGAACTGCAGGCTGTGGAAGGTCAGTAGTTCAGCAGTTCAAGACCCGTGAGTGCCGCATGACGGGGTGAGCTCCCGTCTCTAGTTCCAGCTCCTGCCAACCTAGCAGTTCGAAAGCAAGAAATTGCAAGTAGATAAACAGGTACCACTTCAGTGGGAAGGTAACAGCATTCCGTGCGCCTTGGTGTTTAGTCATGCCGGCCACATGACCACGGAAATGTCTTCGGACAGCGCTGGCTCTTCGGCTTTGAAACGGAGATGAGCACCGCAACCCTAGAGTCGGATTCGACTGGCTTTCGAGCAAGGGAACCTTTACCTTTACTTACCCACCTCTTAACGTGTACCTCGTTATTTTTGTTTGACAGTATTAAACTCAAATCATCCATTTGCGCTACCTCTAATATTTTAACTAGACCCCCCTGCCCTGAGTCTTATCAGATCTCGGAAGCTTGAGGGGTGACATGATCGAGGTTTATAAGATTATGAATGGGATTGAGCAAGTTGAGAAAGAAGTCCTTTTCTCCCTTTCTCACAAGACAAGAACTCCTTGTGGGCACTCCATGAAATTGCTGAGCAGTCGGGTTAGAACAGATAAAAGGAAATACTTCTTCACCCAAAGAGTGATTAACACATGGAATTCACTGCCACAGGAGGTGGTGGCAGCTACAAGCATGGACAGTTTCAAGAGGGAATTAGATAAACATATGGAGCAGAAGTCCATCAGTGGCTATTAGCCACAGGGTATGGATGGGAACTCTCAGTCTGGGGCAGGTGATGCACTCTATTCTTGGTGCTGGGGGGGGGGGCAGCAGTGGGAGGGCTTCTAGTGTCCTGGCCCCACTACTGGACCTCCTGATGGCACCTGGTATATTTTCGGCCGCTGTGTGACAGAGTGTTGGACTAGATGGGCCATTGGCCTGATTCAACATTGGCTTCTCTTAGGTTCTTATGTTCTTAAGCTAACCGGACTCCCCTGACAATCAAAGGTGCAAGGACAACAGAAGCCAAACACTGGATTGACCCCCACCAAGAAAGACCCACCCTGACCTGGATAAACCCAAACTGGCCCACTCTTGACAGGTCTTGGAAGCTGAACAAGGTCAGCCCTGGTTAGCATCTGGGGGGGAGACCACCAAGCAGGGGTCATTTCGTAGAAAAAGAGGTGCAGGAGCTCATTAGCATAACTCATTCACATAACTCATTAGCATAACATATTTGCATATGCCACACCCGCCTGACATCGCCGGAAGCGTGTCAGAAGGCAACACCCACCACTCAGGCTCCACCCCTAGGGACTGTCTTTCCACTCTGGGGGCTGTCATTCCTGTCCCAGAGTAGCCTATTTGGGCCCAGGAGGAATGCTACACGCGCTGCTTTGCGCTCCTGCTGGGAGCTGGGGGCGGGGCTTGCCGCCGCCTGTGCTTCAAACTGCCGGAGCTCCGCTCCTGTGTGCTCTGGCTCCAAATGACCCCTGCCACCAAGGAAGTCCAGGGTTGGGATGCAGAGGTAGGCAATGGCAAACCACCGTGCTGATTGTCTCTTGCCCTGTCCTGGATGGCCCAGGTTAGCCGGATCTCATCAGATCTCAGATGCTAATCAGGGTCGGTCCTGGTTAGTACTCGGACGGAAGACCAACAAGGAAGTCCAGGGATGCTCTCAAGGCTCCCTCTAAGCTGCGGAGTCTGGTGAGCAAAAATTCTACCTTGTGAGCTGCCAGCATTAGAAGAAGAAGAAGAAGAGATTGGATTTATACCCCGCAGTCCCCGGCATCTCCAGTTACAAAGGACCAGGCAGGAGTGGATGGGAAAGACCTTGACCTGAGACCCCGGCTCAGTGGTGGAGCCCCTGCTTGGCATGCAGAAGGTCCCAGGTTCAGTCCCTGGCATCTCCAGTTACAAAGAACCAGGCAGGAGGGGATGGGAAAGACCTTCACCGGAGACCCTGGCTCAGTGGCAGAGCCCCTGCTTGGCACGCAGGAGGTCCCAGGTTCAATCCCCAGCATCTCCAGTTGAAAGGACCAGGCAGGAGGTGACCAATGTTCCCTCTAAGCTGTGGAGTCTTGGGAGCAAAAACTCTACTTTGTGAGCTACTGCCATTAAAGATGTGAGCAATCAATCTGGCTACTGCATACAGTAATTTGCCCTGGAGCCATTCTTCCTGAGCCAAGACAAAAATGTGTGAGTTGGAGGCTACAAAACTGTGAGCTAGCTCACACTTACTCAGCTTAGAGGGAACACTGGAGGTGACCTGAGACCCTGGCATGCAGAAGGTCCCAGGTTCAATCCCCGGCATCTCCAGTTGAAAAGGACCAGGCAGGAAGGGATGGGAAAGACCTTGACTTGAGACCCTGGCTCAGTGGCAGAGCCCCTGCTTGGCACGCAGGAGGTCCCAGGTTCAATCCCCAGCATCTCCAGTTGAAAGGACCAGGCAGGAGGGGATGAGGAAGACCTTGACGTGAGACCCTGGCTCAGTGGCAGAGCCTCTGCTTGGCATGCAGGAGGTCCCAGGTTCAATCCCCGGCATCTCCAGTTGAAAAGGACCAGGCAAGAGGTGATGGGAAAGTCCCTGACATGAGACCCTGTCTCAGTGGCAGAGCCTCTGTTTGGCACGCAGGAGGTCCCAGGTTCAATCCCCGGCATCTCCAGCTAAAAGACCAGGCAGGAGGTGGTGAGAAAGACCTTAACCTACAGGGCTGCCAAAAGCCAGCTGTGATTTGATGGCAAAAAGTGGAGAGGGGGAACGGCAGCTGCATCCCGATATGAGGAATTCTTCAAGGTCTAACATCCCTCTATGGTCATCCTCAGAAAGTCAACAGCCTGTCTTTTTTTTTTGCAGGCCTGACTTCTCTTTCCAAAAAAATCAGTGGCCCCGGCAAATCCGCCTTCCCTTTGGCGCGAGTAACTTTAGCTAAGCCACCTGCCTCGAGTTTCAGGTTAGCCTCTTTGTTAGACATGTAATCCCGTTACACGCCGGAGTTTCGGCCGGAAATTAGTGTGTTGCCTTTGGAAATGTAATACTCCCGATCGTCTGAGAAGGAAGGCCCGGGATTGGCTGGAGATGATGTCACCCAGTCCTTCTCCGGGGCTTTTGTTGCTATTATTTTTCAAGAAACATTTGACTCATGTCTGACTGCGACGTGCTCTTTGGTTCGCTTAGACGGGGATGGGATGTCACAGGCTAAATGGCACCCATGCTGTCTTTGGGAGGCTGAAGGTTCGGGGGGGGTCACCGCGTTGCTCTGCAGCGACAGGACAAAGTTTGAGTCCGGCGGCAACTTTTAAGACCTACAGAGTTAAATTCTGGGTATTAGCTTTCATGTGCACACCAACGCTCCCTCTCAGCTGTGAACATAAGAACATAAGAGAAGCCAGTGTTGAATCAGGCCAGTGGCCCATCTAGTAAAACACTCTGTCACACAGCGGCCAAAATATACCAGGTGCCATCAGGAGGTCCAGCAGTGGGGCCAGGACACTAGAAGCCCTCCCACTGCTGCCCCCTCCAGCACCTAGAACAGAGTGCATCACCTGCCCCAGACTGAGAGTTCCCATCTATACCCTGTGGCTAATAGCCACTGATGGACTTCTGCTCCATATGTTTATCTGATTCCCTCTTGAAACTGTCCATGCTTGTAGCTGCCACCACCTCCTGTGGCAGTGAATTCCATGTGTGAATCACTCTTTGGGTGAAGAAGTATTTCCTTTTATCTGTTCTAACCCGACTGCTCAGCAATTTCATGGAGTGCCCACGAGTTCTTGTATTGTGAGAAAGGGAGAAAAGGACTTCTTTCTCAACCTGCTCAATCCCATTCATAATCTTATAAACCTCGATCATGTCACCCCTCAGCCGTCGTTTCTCCAAGCTAAAGAGCCCCAAGCGTTTTAACCTTTCTTCATAGGGAAGGTGTTCCAACCCTTTTATCATTCTAGTTGCCCTTCTCTGCACTTTTTCCAATGCTATAATATCCTTTTTGAGGTGTGGTGACCAGAACTGTACACAGTATTCCAAGTGAGGTCGCACCAATGATTTATACAGGGGCATGATGATACTGGCTGATTTGTTTTCAATTCCCTTCCTAATAATCGCCAGCATAGCGTTGGCCTTCTTTATTGCAGCTACACACTGTCTAGACATTTTCATTGAGTTATCCACTACGACTCCAAGATCTCTCTCTTGGTCCGTCTCTGCCAGTTCAGACCCCATCAACGTGTATTTATATTTAGGATTTTGGGCTCCCATGTGCATCACTTTGCACTTGGCCACATTGAACCCCATTTGCCACGTTGATGCCCACTCACCCATCCTCGACAGATCCCTTTGGAGTGCCTCACACTCCTCCCTAGTTTTCACCACCCGGAACAACTTCGTGTCATCTGCAAATTTAGCCACATCACTGCTTACTCCCAATTCCAAATCATTAATAAACAAGTTAAAAAGCATTGGACTGAGTACTGATCCCTGTGGAACCCCAATGCTTACCACCCTCCACTGAGAAAGTTTCCCATTTATACTCACTCTCTGTTTTCTATTTATAAGCCAGTTTTTGATCCACAAGAGGATCATTAAAGTTGGTGAGCGAGCGATTTGGCTGCTGCATAAATTAGTCTGCTCTGGAGACATTGTCCCCGAGCTGAGACAAAAATGGGTGAGCCGGAGGCTAGAAAACAGTGAGCCGGCTCACACAAACTCAGCTTCGAGGGAACACTGGATGCAACGCTCCCTCTAAGCTGCGGAGCCTTGTGAGCAAAAATTCTACGTTGTGAGCAGCTAGCTTTAAAATTGTGAGCGGGAAATTTGGCTGCTGCGTCAATTAGTCTGCTCCAGAGCGATCCTTCCTTCTTTTATTATTTCTTTTAATAATTTTATTTTTCAGTTTTATACACAAACACAACCCAACTCTTTATCTTACATATATTTTGAGTCTTGTACATTCCTTAATTTTTCTATCCATTTATACACCTCTACCCACCTCTGCGGTGGATCAAGTGGTTAAGACACTGAACTGCAGGCTGTGGAAGGTCAGTAGTTCAGCAGTTCAAGACCTGTGAGTGCCGCATGACGGGGTGAGCTCCTGTCTCTAGTTCCAGCTCCTGCCAACCTAGCAGTTCGAAAGCAAGAAATTGCAAGTAGATAAATAGGTACCACTTCAGTGGGAAGGTAACAGCGTTCTGTGCACCTTGGTGTTTAGTCATGCCGGCCACATGACCACAGAAATATCTTCGGACAGCGCTGGCTCTTCGGCTTTGAAACGGAGATGAGCACCGCAACCCTAGAGTCAGATTCGACTGGTTTTCGAGCAAGGGAACCTTTACCTTTACTTACCCACCTCTTAACGTGTACCTCTTCATTTTTATTTGACAGTATTATTTTATTTGACATCCATTTGCGCTACCTCTAATATTTTAACTATTAATTCTTCTCTGGAGGGTATTACATCCGATTTCCAAGCGACTGGGCCGCTGCATCAATTAGTCTGCTCCGGAGCCATCCTTCCTGAGCTGAGACAAAAATGGGTGAGCCGGAGGCTAGAAAATGGTGAGCTGGCTCACATTAACTCAGCTTAGAGGGAACGCTGGTGCGCGCACACTTCTCCATGGGTGGCTTAGATCTGGCGGGATTTGGGATAGGATGAGGGACAGGCAACTGTGTGCTTCGGCAGACAATTCGGGGTCCTTTTGTAAGACCCTCCGGTCTCTGCTCCTCGGATGACCCTATTTGGCCGCCGGCCCTCACTTGTGTGGCATTTCTCATCCGCAGAACACTTTGTAAGAGTTCATCCAACTTCATCGGTTAATTCCTAAAGAGGGACGATGGGATCTCAAGACTGCGTGGCAAGCTTCCTCTCAGATATTACGCTTCCCCCCCCTCAGTTCCAAAATGTGTATCAGAGAGAGGGGAAAGCCAGTAGAGTGGCAGAGTGGGGATTCGAACACAGATCTTCCAGACCCTAGTCCGACACTTTAACCACTACACCACACTGGCTTTCAGTGTGCGAAGAAGCACCTGTACCTGCAGGGATCTGTCTAGATCTTCAACACTCCCCCTGGGACCTCTGAATCTAACGTACAGCATATTTTTCGGAATTTTCTGGACAACGGGTAGCCCGACCCTTGAGGTGTTTCCTAAGTACTGCTTGGCTTTAAAAAGAGGATTAGATAGATTCATGGAAGAGACGTCAATCAATGGCTGCTAGCTATGGTGATTGGGGGGAACCTCCACATTCAGAGGCAGTCAGCCTCTGAATCCCAGAGCAGGGAGGCCACATCCGGGGAAGTCCTTGGCATCTCTCTGCCCTGTTGCTGGCCCTCCAGAGGAACTGGCTGGCCCCTGAGTGAGACGGGAGGCTGGACTGGAGGGACCCTCCCTGGTCTGGCCCAGCAGGGCTCTTCTGGTGTCCTTATCAGGGGGAGGCCTCGGCCTCTCTGCCCTGTTTCTGGCCCTCCAGAGGAACTGGCTGGCCCCTGTGTGAGACGGGAGGCTGGACTGGAGGGACCCTCCCTGGTCTGGCCCAGCAGGGCTCTTCTGGTGTCCTTATCAGGGGGAGGCCTCGGCCTCTCTGCCCTGTTGCTGGCCCTCCAGAGGAACTGGCTGGCCCCTGAGTGAGACGGGAGGCTGGACTGGAGGGACCCTCCCTGGTCTGGCCCAGCAGGGCTCTTCTGGTGTCCTTATCAGGGGGAGGCCTCGGCCTCTCTGCCCTGTTTCTGGCCCTCCAGAGGAACTGGCTGGCCCCTGTGTGAGACGGGAGGCTGGACTGGAGGGACCCTCCCTGGTCTGGCCCAGCAGGGCTCTTCTGGTGTCCTTATCAGGGGGAGGCCTCGGCCTCTCTGCCCTGTTGCTGGCCCTCCAGAGGAACTGGCTGGCCCCTGAGTGAGACGGGAGGCTGGACTGGAGGGACCCTCCCTGGTCTGACCCAGCAGGGCTCTTCTGGTGTCCTTATCGGGGGAAGGCCTCGGCCTCTCTGCCCTGTTGCTGGCCCTCCAGAGGAACTGGCTGGCCCCTGAGTGAGACGGGAGGCTGGACTGGAGGGACCCTCCCTGGTCTGACCCAGCAGGGCTCTTCTGGTGTCCTTATCGGGGGAAGGCCTCGGCCTCTCTGCCCTGTTGCTGGCCCTCCAGAGGAACTGGCTGGCCCCTGAGTGAGACGGGAGGCTGGACTGGAGGGACCCTCCCTGGTCTGGCCCAGCAGGGCTCTTCTGGTGTCCTTATCAGGGGGAAGGCCTCGGCCTCTCTGCCCTGTTGCTGGCCCTCCAGAGGAACTGGCTGGCCCCTGAGTGAGACGGGAGGCTGGACTGGAGGGACCCTCCCTGGTCTGACCCAGCAGGGCTCTTCTGGTGTCCTTATCGGGGGAAGGCCTCGGCCTCTCTGCCCTGTTGCTGGCCCTCCAGAGGAACTGGCTGGCCCCTGAGTGAGACGGGAGGCTGGACTGGAGGGACCCTCCCTGGTCTGGCCCAGCAGGGCTCTTCTGGTGTCCTTATCGGGGGAAGGCCTCGGCCTCTCTGCCCTGTTGCTGGCCCTCCAGAGGAACTGGCTGGCCCCTGAGTGAGACGGGAGGCTGGACTGGAGGGACCCTCCCTGGTCTGACCCAGCAGGGCTCTTCTGGTGTCCTTATCGGGGGAAGGCCTCGGCCTCTCTGCCCTGTTGCTGGCCCTCCAGAGGAACTGGCTGGCCCCTGAGTGAGACGGGAGGCTGGACTGGAGGGACCCTCCCTGGTCTGACCCAGCAGGGCTCTTCTGGTGTCCTTATCGGGGGAAGGCCTCGGCCTCTCTGCCCTGTTGCTGGCCCTCCAGAGGAACTGGCTGGCCCCTGAGTGAGACGGGAGGCTGGACTGGAGGGACCCTCCCTGGTCTGACCCAGCAGGGCTCTTCTGGTGTCCTTATCGGGGGAAGGCCTCGGCCTCTCTGCCCTGTTGCTGGCCCTCCAGAGGAACTGGCTGGCCCCTGAGTGAGACGGGAGGCTGGACTGGAGGGACCCTCCCTGGTCTGGCCCAGCAGGGCTCATCTGGTGTCCTTATCAGGGGGAGGCCTCGGCCTCTCTGCCCTGTTTCTGGCCCTCCAGAGGAACTGGCTGGCCCCTGTGTGAGACGGGAGGCTGGACTGGAGGGACCCTCCCTGGTCTGGCCCAGCAGGGCTCTTCTGGTGTCCTTATCAGGGGGAGGCCTCGGCCTCCCTGCCCTGTTGCTGGCCCTCCAGAGGAACTGGCTGGCCCCTGAGTGAGACGGGAGGCTGGACTGGAGGGACCCTCCCTGGTCTGACCCAGCAGGGCTCTTCTGGTGTCCTTATCGGGGGAAGGCCTCGGCCTCTCTGCCCTGTTGCTGGCCCTCCAGAGGAACTGGCTGGCCCCTGAGTGAGACGGGAGGCTGGACTGGAGGGACCCTCCCTGGTCTGACCCAGCAGGGCTCTTCTGGTGTCCTTATCGGGGGAAGGCCTCGGCCTCTCTGCCCTGTTGCTGGCCCTCCAGAGGAACTGGCTGGCCCCTGTGTGAGACGGGAGCCTGGACTGGAGGGACCCTCCCTGGTCTGGCCCAGCAGGGCTCTTCTGGTGTCCTTATCCGGGGGAGGCCTCGGCCTCTCTGCCCTGTTTCTGGCCCTCCAGAGGAACTGGCTGGCCCCTGTGTGAGACGGGAGGCTGGACTGGAGGGACCCTCCCTGGTCTGGCCCAGCAGGGCTCTTCTGGTGTCCTTATCAGGGGGAGGCCTCGGCCTCTCTGCCCTGTTGCTGGCCCTCCAGAGGAACTGGCTGGCCCCTGAGTGAGACGGGAGGCTGGACTGGAGGGACCCTCCCTGGTCTGGCCCAGCAGGGCTCTTCTGGTGTCCTTATCGGGGGAAGGCCTCGGCCTCTCTGCCCTGTTGCTGGCCCTCCAGAGGAACTGGCTGGCCCCTGTGTGAGACGGGAGGCTGGACTGGAGGGACCCTCCCTGGTCTGACCCAGCAGGGCTCTTCTGGTGTCCTTATCGGGGGAAGGCCTCGGCCTCTCTGCCCTGTTGCTGGCCCTCCAGAGGAACTGGCTGGCCCCTGAGTGAGACGGGAGGCTGGACTGGAGGGACCCTCCCTGGTCTGACCCAGCAGGGCTCTTCTGGTGTCCTTATCGGGGGAAGGCCTCGGCCTCTCTGCCCTGTTGCTGGCCCTCCAGAGGAACTGGCTGGCCCCTGTGTGAGACGGGAGGCTGGACTGGAGGGACCCTCCCTGGTCTGACCCAGCAGGGCTCTTCTGGTGTCCTTATCGGGGGAAGGCCTCGGCCTCTCTGCCCTGTTGCTGGCCCTCCAGAGGAACTGGCTGGCCCCTGAGTGAGACGGGAGGCTGGACTGGAGGGACCCTCCCTGGTCTGACCCAGCAGGGCTCTTCTGGTGTCCTTATCGGGGAAGGCCTCGGCCTCTCTGCCCTGTTTCTGGCCCTCCAGAGGAACTGGCTGGCCCCTGTGTGAGACGGGAGGCTGGACTGGAGGGACCCTCCCTGGTCTGACCCAGCAGGGCTCTTCTGGTGTCCTTATCGGGGGAAGGCCTCGGCCTCTCTGCCCTGTTTCTGGCCCTCCAGAGGAACTGGCTGGCCCCTGTGTGAGACGGGAGGCTGGACTGGAGGGACCCTCCCTGGTCTGGCCCAGCAGGGCTCTTCTGGTGTCCTTATCAGGGGAGGCCTCGGCCTCCCTGCCCTGTTGCTGGCCCTCCAGAGGAACTGGCTGGCCCCTGAGTGAGACGGGAGGCTGGACTGGAGGGACCCTCCCTGGTCTGGCCCAGCAGGGCTCTTCTGGTGTCCTTATCGGGGGAAGGCCTCGGCCTCTCTGCCCTGTTGCTGGCCCTCCAGAGGAACTGGCTGGCCCCTGTGTGAGACGGGAGGCTGGACTGGAGGGACCCTCCCTGGTCTGACCCAGCAGGGCTCTTCTGGTGTCCTTATCGGGGGAAGGCCTCGGCCTCTCTGCCCTGTTGCTGGCCCTCCAGAGGAACTGGCTGGCCCCTGAGTGAGACGGGAGGCTGGACTGGAGGGACCCTCCCTGGTCTGACCCAGCAGGGCTCTTCTGGTGTCCTTATCGGGGGAAGGCCTCGGCCTCTCTGCCCTGTTGCTGGCCCTCCAGAGGAACTGGCTGGCCCCTGTGTGAGACGGGAGGCTGGACTGGAGGGACCCTCCCTGGTCTGACCCAGCAGGGCTCTTCTGGTGTCCTTATCGGGGGAAGGCCTCGGCCTCTCTGCCCTGTTGCTGGCCCTCCAGAGGAACTGGCTGGCCCCTGAGTGAGACGGGAGGCTGGACTGGAGGGACCCTCCCTGGTCTGACCCAGCAGGGCTCTTCTGGTGTCCTTATCGGGGGAAGGCCTCGGCCTCTCTGCCCTGTTGCTGGCCCTCCAGAGGAACTGGCTGGCCCCTGTGTGAGACGGGAGGCTGGACTGGAGGGACCCTCCCTGGTCTGACCCAGCAGGGCTCTTCTGGTGTCCTTATCGGGGGAAGGCCTCGACCTCTCTGCCCTGTTTCTGGCCCTCCAGAGGAACTGGCTGGCCCCTGTGTGAGACGGGAGGCTGGACTGGAGGGACCCTCCCTGGTCTGGCCCAGCAGGGCTCTTCTGGTGTCCTTATCAGGGGAGGCCTCGGCCTCTCTGCCCTGTTGCTGGCCCTCCAGAGGAACTGGCTGGCCCCTGAGTGAGACGGGAGGCTGGACTGGAGGGACCCTCCCTGGTCTGGCCCAGCAGGGCTCTTCTGGTGTCCTTATCAGGGGAGGCCTCGGCCTCCCTGCCCTGTTGCTGGCCCTCCAGAGGAACTGGCTGGCCCCTGAGTGAGACGGGAGGCTGGACTGGAGGGACCCTCCCTGGTCTGGCCCAGCAGGGCTCTTCTGGTGTCCTTATCGGGGGAAGGCCTCGGCCTCTCTGCCCTGTTGCTGGCCCTCCAGAGGAACTGGCTGGCCCCTGTGTGAGACGGGAGGCTGGACTGGAGGGACCCTCCCTGGTCTGACCCAGCAGGGCTCTTCTGGTGTCCTTATCGGGGGAAGGCCTCGGCCTCTCTGCCCTGTTGCTGGCCCTCCAGAGGAACTGGCTGGCCCCTGAGTGAGACGGGAGGCTGGACTGGAGGGACCCTCCCTGGTCTGACCCAGCAGGGCTCTTCTGGTGTCCTTATCGGGGGAAGGCCTCGGCCTCTCTGCCCTGTTGCTGGCCCTCCAGAGGAACTGGCTGGCCCCTGTGTGAGACGGGAGGCTGGACTGGAGGGACCCTCCCTGGTCTGACCCAGCAGGGCTCTTCTGGTGTCCTTATCGGGGGAAGGCCTCGGCCTCTCTGCCCTGTTGCTGGCCCTCCAGAGGAACTGGCTGGCCCCTGAGTGAGACGGGAGGCTGGACTGGAGGGACCCTCCCTGGTCTGACCCAGCAGGGCTCTTCTGGTGTCCTTATCGGGGGAAGGCCTCGGCCTCTCTGCCCTGTTGCTGGCCCTCCAGAGGAACTGGCTGGCCCCTGTGTGAGACGGGAGGCTGGACTGGAGGGACCCTCCCTGGTCTGACCCAGCAGGGCTCTTCTGGTGTCCTTATCGGGGGAAGGCCTCGGCCTCTCTGCCCTGTTGCTGGCCCTCCAGAGGAACTGGCTGGCCCCTGAGTGAGACGGGAGGCTGGACTGGAGGGACCCTCCCTGGTCTGACCCAGCAGGGCTCTTCTGGTGTCCTTATCGGGGGAAGGCCTCGGCCTCTCTGCCCTGTTGCTGGCCCTACAGAGGAACTGGCTGGCCCCTGAGTGAGACGGGAGGCTGGACTGGAGGGACCCTCCCTGGTCTGACCCAGCAGGGCTCTTCTGGTGTCCTTATCGGGGGAAGGCCTCGGCCTCTCTGCCCTGTTGCTGGCCCTCCAGAGGAACTGGCTGGCCCCTGTGTGAGACGGGAGGCTGGACTGGAGGGACCCTCCCTGGTCTGACCCAGCAGGGCTCTTCTGGTGTCCTTATCGGGGGAAGGCCTCGGCCTCTCTGCCCTGTTGCTGGCCCTCCAGAGGAACTGGCTGGCCCCTGTGTGAGACGGGAGGCTGGACTGGATGGACCCTCCCTGGTCTGACCCAGCAGGGCTCTTCTGGTGTCCTTATCGGGGGAAGGCCTCGGCCTCTCTGCCCTGTTGCTGGCCCTCCAGAGGAACTGGCTGGCCCCTGTGTGAGACGGGAGGCTGGACTGGATGGACCCTCCCTGGTCTGACCCAGCAGGGCTCTTCTGATGTCCTTATCAGGGGAAGGCCTCGGCCTCCCTGCCCTGTTGCTGGCCCTACAGAGGAACTGGCTGGCCCCTGTGTGAGACGGGAGGCTGGACTGGAGGGACCCTCCCTGGTCTGACCCAGCAGGGCTCTTCTGGTGTCCTTATCGGGGGAAGGCCTCGGCCTCTCTGCCCTGTTGCTGGCCCTCCAGAGGAACTGGCTGGCCCCTGTGTGAGACGGGAGGCTGGACTGGATGGACCCTCCCTGGTCTGACCCAGCAGGGCTCTTCTGGTGTCCTTCTCAGTGGAAGGCCTCGACCTCCCTGCCCTGTTGCTGGCCCTACAGAGGAACTGGCTGGCCCCTGTGTGAGACGGGAGGCTGGACTGGAGGGACCCTCCCTGGTCTGACCCAGCAGGGCTCTTCTGGTGTCCTTATCGGGGGAAGGCCTCGGCCTCTCTGCCCTGTTGCTGGCCCTCCAGAGGAACTGGCTGGCCCCTGTGTGAGACGGGAGGCTGGACTGGATGGACCCTCCCTGGTCTGACCCAGCAGGGCTCTTCTGATGTCCTTATCGGGGGAAGGCCTCGGCCTCCCTGCCCTGTTGCTGGCCCTCCAGAGGAACTGGCTGGCCCCTGTGTGAGACGGGAGTCTGGACTGGATGGACCCTCCCTGGTCTGACCCAGCAGGGCTCTTCTGATGTCCTTATCAGGGGAAGGCCTCGGCCTCCCTGCCCTGTTGCTGGCCCTCCAGAGGAACTGGCTGGCCCCTGTGTGAGACGGGAGGCTGGACTGGATGGTCCCTCCCTGGTCTGACCCAGCAGGGCTCTTCTGGTGTCCTTATCGGGGGAAGGCCTCGGCCTCTCTGCCCTGTTGCTGGCCCTCCAGAGGAACTGGCTGGCCCCTGTGTGAGACGGGAGGCTGGACTGGATGGACCCTCCCTGGTCTGACCCAGCAGGGCTCTTCTGATGTCCTTATCAGGGGAAGGCCTCGGCCTCCCTGCCCTGTTGCTGGCCCTCCAGAGGAACTGGCTGGCCCCTGGGTGAGACGGGAGGCTGGACTGGAGGGACCCTCCCTGGTCTGACCCAGGGCTCTTCTGGTGTCCTTATCGGGGGAAGGCCTCGGCCTCCCTGCCCTGTTGCTGGCCCTCTAGAGGAACTGGCTGCCCCCTGCGTGAGACGGGAGGCTGGACTGGAGGGACCCTCCCTGGTCTGACCCAGCAGGGCTCTTCTGATGTCCTTATCAGGGGAAGGCCTCGGCCTCCCTGCCCTGTTGCTGGCCCTACAGAGGAACTGGCTGGCCCCTGTGTGAGACGGGAGGCTGGACTGGATGGACCCTCCCTGGTCTGACCCAGCAGGGCTCTTCTGATGTCCTTATCAGGGGAAGGCCTCGGCCTCCCTGCCCTGTTGCTGGCCCTACAGAGGAACTGGCTGCCCCCTGCGTGAGACGGGAGGCTGGACTGGATGGACCCTCCCTGGTCTGACCCAGCAGGGCTCTTCTGATGTCCTTATCAGGGGAAGGCCTCGGCCTCCCTGCCCTGTTGCTGGCCCTACAGAGGAACTGGCTGGCCCCTGTGTGAGACGGGAGGCTGGACTGGATGGACCCTCCCTGGTCTGACCCAGCAGGGCTCTTCTGATGTCCTTATCAGGGGAAGGCCTCGGCCTCCCTGCCCTGTTGCTGGCCCTACAGAGGAACTGGCTGGCCCCTGTGTGAGACGGGAGGCTGGACTGGAGGGACCCTCCCTGGTCTGACCCAGCAGGGCTCTTCTGATGTCCTTATCAGGGGAAGGCCTCGGCCTCTCTGCCCTGTTGCTGGCCCTCCAGAGGAACTGGCTGGCCCCTGTGTGAGACGGGAGGCTGGACTGGATGGACCCTCCCTGGTCTGACCCAGCAGGGCTCTTCTGATGTCCTTATCAGGGGAAGGCCTCGGCCTCTCTGCCCTGTTGCTGGCCCTCCAGAGGAACTGGCTGGCCCCTGTGTGAGACGGGAGGCTGGACTGGATGGACCCTCCCTGGTCTGACCCAGCAGGGCTCTTCTGATGTCCTTATCAGGGGAAGGCCTCGGCCTCCCTGCCCTGTTGCTGGCCCTACAGAGGAACTGGCTGCCCCCTGAGTGAGACGGGAGGCTGGACTGGATGGACCCTCCCTGGTCTGACCCAGCAGGGCTCTTCTGATGTCCTTCTCAGGGGGAGGCCTCGGCCTCTCTGCCCTGTTGCTGGCCCTCCAGAGGAACTGGCTGGCCCCTGTGTGAGACGGGAGGCTGGACTGGATGGACCCTCCCTGGTCTGACTCAGCAGGGCTCTTCTGATGTCCTTCTCAGGGGGAGGCCTCAGCCTCTCTGCCCTGTTGCTGGCCCTCCAGAGGAACTGGCTGGCCCCTGTGTGAGACGGGAGGCTGGACTGGATGGACCCTCCCTGGTCTGACCCAGCAGGGCTCTTCTGATGTCCTTATCAGGGGAAGGCCTCGGCCTCCCTGCCCTGTTGCTGGCCCTACAGAGGAACTGGCTGGCCCCTGTGTGAGACGGGAGGCTGGACTGGATGGACCCTCCCTGGTCTGACCCAGCAGGGCTCTTCTGATGTCCTTATCAGGGGAAGGCCTCGGCCTCTCTGCCCTGTTGCTGGCCCTCCAGAGGAACTGGCTGGCCCCTGTGTGAGACGGGAGGCTGGACTGGATGGACCCTCCCTGGTCTGACCCAGCAGGGCTCTTCTGATGTCCTTATCAGGGGAAGGCCTCGGCCTCTCTGCCCTGTTGCTGGCCCTCCAGAGGAACTGGCTGGCCCCTGTGTGAGACGGGAGGCTGGACTGGATGGACCCTCCCTGGTCTGACCCAGCAGGGCTCTTCTGATGTCCTTATCAGGGGAAGGCCTCGGCCTCCCTGCCCTGTTGCTGGCCCTACAGAGGAACTGGCTGCCCCCTGCGTGAGACGGGAGGCTGGACTGGATGGACCCTCCCTGGTCTGACCCAGCAGGGCTCTTCTGATGTCCTTCTCAGGGGGAGGCCTCGGCCTCTCTGCCCTGTTGCTGGCCCTCCAGAGGAACTGGCTGGCCCCTGTGTGAGACGGGAGGCTGGACTGGATGGACCCTCCCTGGTCTGACTCAGCAGGGCTCTTCTGATGTCCTTCTCAGGGGAGGCCTCGGCCTCTCTGCCCTGTTGCTGGCCCTCCAGAGGAACTGGCTGGCCCCTGTGTGAGACGGGAGGCTGGACTGGATGGACCCTCCCTGGTCTGACCCAGCAGGGCTCTTCTGATGTCCTTATCAGGGGAAGGCCTCGGCCTCCCTGCCCTGTTGCTGGCCCTCCAGAGGAACTGGCTGGCCCCTGTGTGAGACGGGAGGCTGGACTGGATGGACCCTCCCTGGTCTGACCCAGCAGGGCTCTTCTGATGTCCTTATCAGGGGAAGGCCTCGGCCTCTCTGCCCTGTTGCTGGCCCTCCAGAGGAACTGGCTGGCCCCTGTGTGAGACGGGAGGCTGGACTGGATGGACCCTCCCTGGTCTGACCCAGCAGGGCTCTTCTGATGTCCTTATCAGGGGAAGGCCTCGGCCTCTCTGCCCTGTTGCTGGCCCTCCAGAGGAACTGGCTGGCCCCTGTGTGAGACGGGAGGCTGGACTGGATGGACCCTCCCTGGTCTGACCCAGCAGGGCTCTTCTGATGTCCTTATCAGGGGAAGGCCTCGGCCTCCCTGCCCTGTTGCTGGCCCTACAGAGGAACTGGCTGCCCCCTGCGTGAGACGGGAGGCTGGACTGGATGGACCCTCCCTG
This sequence comes from Gekko gecko, assembly GCA_029375565.1. NCBI lineage: Eukaryota > Metazoa > Chordata > Lepidosauria > Squamata > Gekkonidae > Gekko > Gekko gecko. The sequence continues at coordinate 264,161,844 of JAPDNY010000002.1, forward strand.
GTCTGACCCAGCAGGGCTCTTCTGATGTCCTTATCAGGGGAAGGCCTCGGCCTCCCTGCCCTGTTGCTGGCCCTCCAGAGGAACTGGCTGGCCCCTGTGTGAGACGGGAGGCTGGACTGGATGGACCCTCCCTGGTCTGACCCAGCAGGGCTCTTCTGGTGTCCTTATCGGGGGAAGGCCTCGGCCTCTCTGCCCTGTTGCTGGCCCTCCAGAGGAACTGGCTGGCCCCTGTGTGAGACGGGAGGCTGGACTGGATGGACCCTCCCTGGTCTGACCCAGCAGGGCTCTTCTGATGTCCTTATCAGGGGAAGGCCTCGGCCTCCCTGCCCTGTTGCTGGCCCTCCAGAGGAACTGGCTGGCCCCTGGGTGAGACGGGAGGCTGGACTGGAGGGACCCTCCCTGGTCTGACCCAGGGCTCTTCTGGTGTCCTTATCGGGGGAAGGCCTCGGCCTCCCTGCCCTGTTGCTGGCCCTCTAGAGGAACTGGCTGCCCCCTGCGTGAGACGGGAGGCTGGACTGGAGGGACCCTCCCTGGTCTGACCCAGGGCTCTTCTGGTGTCCTTATCGGGGGAAGGCCTCGGCCTCCCTGCCCTGTTGCTGGCCCTCCAGAGGAACTGGCTGGCCCCTGTGTGAGACGGGAGGCTGGACTAGATGGACCTTCACTGGTCAGGGCTCTTCTGATATTCTTCTCAGGGGAAGGCTTCAGCCTCTATGCCCTTTTGCTGGACCTCTAGATGACCTGGCTGGCCACTGTGTGAAACAGGATGCTGGACAAGAAGACGAAGAGGAGGAGGAGGAGGAGGAGGAGATTGGATTTATATCCTGCCCTTCACTTGAAGTCTCAGAGTGGCTTACAATCTCCTTTCCCTTCTCCTCCCCACAACAGATGCCCTGTGAGGCAGGTGGGGCTGAGAGAGCTCTTTCGAGGACTGCTCTTGGGAGAACAGCTCTGACAGAACCATGGCTTGCCCAAGGTCATCCAGCAGCTGCAAGTGGAGGGGTGGGGAATCAAACCCGGTTCTCCCAGAGTCCGCGCATTTAACCACTACACCGAAGTGGCTCTCGATGAGCCACTGGTCTGATCCAGCAGGGCTCTTCTGATATTTCTGCCTGGGCTGATTCCAGGTTGCATCTGAAGTCAACGGGGTCTGCTTCCAAGGTTGGGTTCGGCTCACACCTCCCGAGCGTTACTGCCTAGCCCTGCATTAGTATACATCTCCATATCTATTTAGCCCTCTTGATAGAATGGAACAGCAGCCTGGCTTTATGAGCTCTACTGAAAATTTAATTTCGGAGTGACGTGCTCTCAGAATCTTAAACGCACTCCCTCCTTGGAACGTGGGCCCTCGGCCGGAGCAACCCCGCGTCTTCCCCGTTGGGAGGAAAGATGCCAGGCCGTGCACTTTGCCTGTCACCAGCTGGCTGGCTGGCTGGCTGGGGCCCAATCGGCTTCCCTCCCCCTGTGGCTTAATGGCGGGTCACAGGCCAAACTCCCCCCCCCCCCGTTTGGCTATGGAGTTTCTCCTGCCTGCCCTCCAGACTTCAATAATAAATCACCAGCATGAATATTTCATCAAAGCCGGCTTTGCAAAGACGGCTGGGACCCTTCCGTCTCCCTTCCCCTGGGGGCTTGCCATCTTGATTGTCGTGGGGCATGGTGGGGCAGGGGGGCAAAAGAAAATCAAAGCATGCGGAAAATGAAGCAGGAAGAGATGGGCCTTCCTCCGCTCCGGATCGTGGCCCTCGGAGTCTCTCCTTTGCGAGAGGTTGCTGCCCGGAGGAAACAGAAGGAGCTCAAGAGAGCCAGTCTGGTGTAGTGGTTAGGAGCGGCAGGCTCTAACCTGGGAGATGCGGGTTCGATTCCCCACTCCTCCACATGCAGCTGTTGGTGTGACCTTGGGCCAGTCACAAGTTATCTCAGAGCTGTTCTCTCAGGAGCAGTCCTCGAAAGAGCTCTCTCAGCCCCACCGACCTCACAGGGTGTGTGTTGTGTGGAAGGGGACTGTAAGGTGCTCTGAGACTCTGAGTGAAGGGCAGGATATAACTTCAATCTCCTCCTCCTCCTCCTCCTCCTCCTCCTCTTCCTCCTCTTCCTCCTCCTCCTCCTCTTCTTGTCCAGCCTCCTGTCTCACACAGTGGCCAAACAGGTCCTCTGGAGGTTCAACAACAGGGCAGAGAGGCCGAGGCCTTCCCCTGATGACAACATCAGAAGAGCCCTGCTGGGTCAGACCAGGGAGGGTCCATCTAGTCCAATTTTTTTCAATGGGCGCTGCTTTTCACTTTGGAGGAAGCTTTGAGCTCACTAACAGAGACTTCTTGCAGCGTTCATTGGAAAAATTTGGATAAATATTTTGGTATCTGGCAACCTTGTGCTTGGAAATACCTGTTGAACTCCCTGAGGAAGACCCTGAAACAGGAGGATAGCTGGACCTCTGTCGGGGAAGACTGAGCACTTATTCAAAATACACTTGAATGGAGTCCTCCTTCTCCTTCTGCTTCTCCTCCTCCTCTTCTCCTCCTCTTCCTCCTCCTCCTCTTCTCCTCCTCCTCCTCCTGCTCCTGCTTTTCCTCCTCTTCTCCTCCTCCTGCTTCTCCTCCTCCTCTTCTTCTGCTTCTCCTACTTCTGCTTCTCCTCCTCCTCTCTTCTTCTTCTGCTTCTCCTCCTCTCCTCCTCTTCCTTATTCTCCTCCTCCTTCTTCTCCTTCTGCTTCTCCTCCTCTTCTTCTGCTTCTCCTCCTCTTCCTGCTTCTTCTTCTCCTCCTCCTCTTCTGCTTCGCCTCCTCCTCTTCTTCTGCTTCTCCTCCTTCTCCTCCTCTGCTTCTCCTCCTCCTCCTCCTCCTCCTCCTCCTCCTCCTCTTCTTCTGCTCTCCTCCTGCTTCTCCTCCACTTCTCCTCCTCTTCTCCTCCTCCTCTTTCTGCTTGTCTCCTCCTCCTGCTTCTCCTCCTCCTCCTCTTCTGCTTCTCCTACTTCTGCTTCTCCTCCTCCTCTCCTCTCCTTCTTCTGCTTCTCCTCCTCTCCTCCTCCTTCTTCTCCTTCTGCTTCTCCTCCTCCTCTTCTCTTCTTCTTCTGCTTCTCCTCCTCTCCTCCTCTTCCTTATTCTCCTCCTTCTTCTCCTTCTGCTTCTCCTCCTCCTGTTTCTCCTCCTCCTCCTCTTCTTCTGCTTCTCCTCCTCTTTCTGCTTCTCCTCCTCCTCTCTTCTGCTTCTCCTCCTCCTCTTCTTCTGCTTCTCCTCCTCCTCCTCTCCTCCTCCTCTTCTTCTTCTGCTCTCCTCCTGCTTCTCCTCCACTTCTCCTCCTCCTCTTCCTCATTCTCCTCCTCTTTCTTCACCTTCTGCTTCTCCTCCTCCTCCTCTTCTGCTTCTCCTCCTCCTCTTCTTCTGCTTCTCCTCCTCCTCCTCTTCTCCTCCTCCTCCTCTTCTTCTTCTGCTCTCCTCCTGCTTCTCCTCCACTTCTCCTCCTCCTCTTCCTCATTCTCCTCCTCTTTCTTCTCCTTCTGCTTCTCCTCCTCCTCCTCTCCTGCTTTCTCCTCCTCCTCCAGGCCTGCCAACTTCCAGGTGAGGTCTGGAGATCTCCTGGAATTATCACTGATCTCCAGATGACAGAGATCAGTTCCCCGGGAAGAGATGGCTGCTTTGGAGAGGGGGGGACTTAATGGCATTATATCCCCCCCCCCAAGGTCACCTTCCTCAGGCCCCACACCTAAATCTCCAGGAATTTCCCAACCTGGAGCTGGCAACCCTATCCTCTCCAACCCCAGGAATATGTCATCTTCACCCCAAACCATTCGTTCTCCCGAGGACAAAGAGTCCGTTGCACGCTTGCGTGTGTATAAATGCATCAGGATTTCTCATGGGTCGGCTATGCATAGTCGAACGTCTTATCAGGAGGTCTTAAGACATGGATTACATGAGTGTTCCCATTATAGGGCTATTATCAGGCTTCCCAGAACCAGATCGTAGGTAACAGACTCATTTTCCGTGGGGGGTGACATAACATGTGGTTTATGTAACCACTTGGCAAAAGTGTTTATCTGTTCTCTCCTGCCGGGAAGCGTGCAGAATTTCTTTCTTTGCCTGCTCCGCCGGATTTCTGATCAGATCCAGCAACGGGACACAATTGGCCTTCTCGCTCAACAGGAGGAGGCAAGAGACCAGCTTGCCCAGTGGTTACATGCGTCCCTCGGTCAACAACGTGGATCCCCTTTCCTAGACAGGAAGGCTGAAGAGTCTGGGACCTTCCAGGTTAGATATGACTAAGGGGGGAACATGAGAGAGGTTTATAAAATTATGCATGATGTGGGGAGAGAGTGGATGAAGAGAGCTTTCTCTCCCTCTCCTGAAATAGTAACCCTCGAGGGCAACCAATGAAGCTGATGGGCAGTAGGTTCAGGATGGAGAAAAGGAAAGACTGCTTTACACAGAGAGGGATTAAAAGGTGGGATTGGCTGCCAGAGGAGGTAGCGGTGGCCACAAGAATGAACAGCTTTAAAGGGGGGTTAGCTAGATTCATGGAGGATAAGTCTATCCACAGCTACTAGGCATGGTGACTGAGGGGAGCCTCCCCATTCGGAAGCAGTCAACCTCTTAATCCAAGAGCCAGGAGGCCACATCAGGGAAAGGCCTCAGCCTTTCCACCCTGTTGCTGGCCCTCCAGAGGAACTGGCTGGCCCCTGTGTGAGACAGGAGGCTGGACTAAATGGACCCTCCCTGGTCTGACCCAGCAGGGCTCGTCCGATGTTCTTATCGGGGGAAGGCCTCGGCCTCTCTGCCCTGTTGCTGGCCCTCCAGAGGAACTGGCTAGCCCCGGTGTGAGACGGGAGGCTGGATTGGATGGATCACGGATCTGATCCAGCAGGGCTCTTCTGATGTTCGTATCAGTGGAAGGCCTCGGCCTCTCTGCCCTGTTGTTGGCTGTCCAGACTACTAACTGGGGCTGATTCTTAAACAGTTGGTTCCATGGATGAACAGACCTTAGTCTAGGGATGAGCTCTGTAAAACAGCATGCAAAAACCACCCCCAAACACCCCCCACTCCCAACGATAGGCTACTTACATAACATTACTTCTTGACTGGTTGCTTCCAAAGTCCTGGTGGGCTATTGGTCTTGGGCTCTAAGCTCAGCTCGCCTCAGGTAGGACAGTTCTGGAACGTTTCAGTCCCAGTACAGAACTGTAGAAAAAGCCCAGCAGAAACTTATTAGCATAATAGGCCACACCCAACAGCAGAAACTCATTAGCATATTAGGACACACCCCGGGCAGAACAGTTTATTAGCCTATTAGGCCACACCCCCATGTTACCAGAAGTGTGGCCATCCAGCCACACCCACCTTTTGCTTCTTATTCTGTTTACCTTGCTTGTTGTCAAAAGCCAGGGGGTTTTTTTGGAGCAGGAACTCCTTTGCATGTTAGGCCACACACCCCTCATGTAGCCAATCCTCATGAGTTCCTGCTGTTGGGTGTGGCCTGTTATGCTAATGAGTCCCTGCTGGGCGTGGCCAACTCGGGAGCCAGCCGGAACGCCGTTCCTGTGCGTTCCTGCCCAAAAATACCCCTGACACTGACCAGGATGGGCAGCCACGTTAGCCTGTGTGTGGCCGCAGAAAAGAGCCAAAGTCCTGTAGCGCCTTAAAGGCTAACGAAAATTTGTGGCAGGGGAGGCACTTCCGTGAGTCACCGCCCACTTCTTCAGATCTCTCTTTGGTAGGGCTTACCCTGAATTAGCTCCTGAGCTGAAATGAGCCCTGACGGAACGGGGCTATTCCGGCTGCTCAGGTTTATAAAAACTAGTCTAAAATGAGAAGGCCCCAGTGTCCTAACTCTCATTTCCCTTTGTGCATTGGTGTAGCAATTGGCAGTGGCAGGTGAACCATGAAGCAGACTTAGGCACGTGCTTAGGACACCAGGGCCAAAGGGGGCGCCACAAAGTTGGGGAAAGGGTGAAAAGAAAAAAACCCACGAATGAAGATTTGTAAAAAAAAAAAATATTGATAAAACTAGTGCAAATTGATCATGGTAGCACCCTAGGATGATCTATTTTTTTTGTTGGCGAGGTGCAATGTCATAAAGGTAAAGGTAAAGGTTCCCTTGCTCGAAAGCCAGTCGAATCCGACTCTAGGGTTGCGGTGCTCATCTCCGTTTCAAAGCCGAAGAGCCAGCGCTGTCCGAAGACGTTTCCGTGGTCATGTGGCCGGCGTGACTAAACACCAAGGCGCACGGAACGCTGTGACCTTCCCACCGAAGTGGTCCCTATTTATCTACTTGCAATTTCTTGCTTTCGAACTGCTAGGTCATAGGCTATGTTTAAAAGTCAAATGCATGGGTTTAAAAGTCAAATGATGGAGCCAAATTCAGTTGGCACGACAGTCCTTTCAATGACCCGCTCTGCCCCCTTTTTAATTTCAGCCCCCTGTAAATGTCAAAAATGAAGCTTGGCTTAGTTTGCACAGTATATATTGTGTTATCATAGGAATAAATTTTTGTGTTGCTGCAGCCTGCATTGTATATCTGGTCAGACAGGCCAACCACTAAAATGGGCTGGGTCAGTGTGGAAAGGAGGGTGGGGCACCGAGATTGGTCAGTGCTGTCGAGGGCACCAGGGAGTCTTAATCTGCCTCTGGGAATTGGTGTGGCCAGGATCCATTGGTATTCCCTGGACAGGGTCTGTGAGTCTCATAGGATATTTAATTTCCTGGCGTTCCCTTCTCCTGTCATGTCTCATAGCAGTTATATTACAAGTGGGATAAACTTTGCCGTGTGCCATCGGGGTCTGGCATGGGGGACTGGGAGTCAGTTTGGTGTAGTGGTTAAGAGCAGGGGACTCTAATCTGGGAGAACTGGGTTTGATTCCCCACTCCTCCACATGCAGCTGCTGGTGTGACTTTGGGTCAGTCATAAGTTCCTCCAGAGCTGTTCTCTCAGGAGCAGTCCTCAAAAGAGCTCTCTCAGCCCCACCTACCTCACAGGGTGTCTGGTGCAGGGAGAGGAAGGGAAAGGAGATTGTAAACCGCTCTGAGACTCCTTTGGGTATAATTCAATCTCCTCCTCCTCCTCCTCCTCCTCCTCTTCTTCTTCTTCTTCAGGGAGGACCTCCCAAGTTCTTGGCCACCCTGGAATAGTTTCATACGTAAAGGTAAAGGTTTCCCTTGCTCAAAAGCCAGTCGAATCCGACTCTAGGGATGTGGTGCTCATCTCTGTTTCCAAGCCGAAGAGCCAGTGCTGTCCAAAGACATTTCCGTGGTCATGTGGCTGGCATGACTAGATGCCAAGGCGCACGGAACGCTGATACCGTCCCACCAAAGTGGTATCTGTTTATCTACTTGCAATTTCTTGCTTTCGAACTGCTAGGTTGGCAGGAGCTGGAACTAGAGACGGGAGCTCACTCCGTCACGCAGCACTCTCGGGTCTCGAACTGCTGAACTACCAACCTTCCAGTCTGCAGTTCAGCGTCTTAACCATACATTTTGGTAATTTCCTCATCCTCATCCAGTCACGCCGGCATTCATGCATTTGCATGCACTTCTACCTCGCTTTGTTCCCCAGCTGGAACTCCGAGCGGCTCAGAACGTTGTTCTCCATTTTCTCAGAACCACCACCCTGCGAGGTAGGCCAGACGGAGCGTTTTGTAAAGGGCCCAGGCTCACTCGGCGAGCTTCCACCACAGAAGTGGTGATCCAAAAGCAATGCTCTTAAGAATCTGCCCAGCCAATCAAATCTCCAGCAGCCAATCAGAAGCCTCGCTGGGCAAAAGCCTCACCTGGCCACGCCCACTTTCTGAATACACTCGTGGGGAGAAGAAGAGATTGGATTTCTACCCCGCCCTTCACTCGGAGTCTCAGAATGGCTTACAAACTCCCTTCCCTTCCCCTCCCCACAACAGTCACCCTGTGAGGCAGAAGAAAAAGAAGAGATTGGATTTATACCCCACCCTTCACTACCCAAAGGTGCCTCAGAGCAGCTTACAAACTCCCTTCCCTTTCCCTCCCCACAACAGACACCCTGTGAGGCAGAAGAAAAAGAAGAGATTGGATTTATACCCCACCCTTCACTACCCAAAGGTGCCTCAGAGCAGCTTACAAACTCCCTTCCCTTCCCCTCCCCACAACAGTCACCCTGTGAGGCAGAAGAAAAAGAAGAGATTGGATTTATACCCCGCCCTTCACTACCCAAAGGTGCCTCAGAGCGGCTTACAAACTCCCTTCCCTTCCCCTCCCCACAACAGACACCCTGTGAGGTAGAAGAAGAAGAAAGAGATTGGATTTATACCCCGCCCTTCACTACCCAAAGGAGTCTCAGAGCGGCTTACAAACTCCCTTCCCCTCCCCACAACAGTCACCCTGTGAGGTAGAAGAAGAAGAAGAGATTGGATTTATACCCCGCCCTTCACTACCCAAAGGAGTCTCAGAGCGGCTTACAAACTCCCTTCCCCTCCCCACAACAGTCACCCTGTGAGGTAGAAGAAGAAGAAGAGATTGGATTTATACCCCGCCCTTCACTACCCAAAGGTGCCTCAGAGCAGCTTACAAACTCCCTTCCCTTCCCCTCCCCACAACAGTCACCCTGTGAGGCAGAAGAAAAAGAAGAGATTGGATTTATACCCCACCCTTCACTACCCAAAGGTGCCTCAGAGCGGCTTACAAACTCCCTTCCCTTCCCCTCCCCACAACAGACACCCTGTGAGGTAGAAGAAGAAGAAGAGATTGGATTTATACCCCGCCCTTCACTACCCAAAGGAGTCTCAGAGCAGCTTACAAACTCCCTTCCCCTCCCCACAACAGTCACCCTGTGAGGTAGAAGAAGAAGAAGAGATTGGATTTATACCCCGCCCTTCACTACCCAAAGGAGTCTCAGAGCGGCTTACAAACTCCCTTCCCTTCCCCTCCCCACAACAGTCACCCTGTGAGGCAGAAGAAAAAGAAGAGATTGGATTTATACCCCACCCTTCACTACCCAAAGGTGCCTCAGAGCAGCTTACAAACTCCCTTCCCTTCCCCTCCCCACAACAGTCACCCTGTGAGGCAGAAGAAAAAGAAGAGATTGGATTTATACCCCACCCTTCACTACCCAAAGGTGCCTCAGAGCGGCTTACAAACTCCCTTCCCTTCCCCTCCCCACAACAGACACCCTGTGAGGTAGAAGAAGAAGAAGAGATTGGATTTATACCCCGCCCTTCACTACCCAAAGGAGTCTCAGAGCGGTTTACAAACTCCCTTCCCCTCCCCACAACAGTCACCCTGTGAGGTAGAAGAAGAAGAAGAGATTGGATTTATACCCCGCCCTTCACTACCCAAAGGAGTCTCAGAGCGGTTTACAAACTCCCTTCCCTTCCCCTCCCCACAACAGTCACCCTGTGAGGCAGAAGAAAAAGAAGAGATTGGATTTATACCCCACCCTTCACTACCCAAAGGTGCCTCAGAGCGGCTTACAAACTCCCTTCCCTTCCCCTCCCCACAACAGACACCCTGTGAGGTAGAAGAAAAAGAAGAGATTGGATTTATACCCCGCCCTTCACTACCCAAAGGAGTCTCAGAGCGGCTTACAAACTCCCTTCCCCTCCCCACAACAGTCACCCTGTGAGGTAGAAGAAGAAGAAGAGATTGGATTTATACCCCGCCCTTCACTACCCAAAGGAGTCTCAGAGCGGTTTACAAACTCCCTTCCCTTCCCCTCCCCACAACAGTCACCCTGTGAGGTAGAAGAAAAAGAAGAGATTGGATTTATACCCCGCCCTTCACTACCCAAAGGAGTCTCAGAGCAGCTTACAAACTCCCTTCCCTTCCCCTCCCCACAACAGTCACCCTGTGAGGTAGAAGAAAAAGAAGAGATTGGATTTATACCCCGCCCTTCACTACCCGAAGGAGTCTCAGAGCGGCTTACAAACTCCCTTCCCTTCCCCTTCCCACAACAGACACCCTGTAAGGGAGGTGGGGCTGAGAGAGCTCTTTTGGGGACTGCTCTGGAGAGAACAGCTCTGATAGATCTATGGATGACCCAAGGTCATCCAGCAGCTGCAAGTGTAGGAGAAGTGGGGAAAAACCTGGTTCTCCCAGATTAGAGTCTGCACACTTAACCACTACACCAAACTGCTCCAGGAGGGCACCGGGAACGGGGCCAACGGGCGCCCGGGTGCCCGTGGGCGCCACGTTGGGGACCCCTAACCTACCCTACCCTGGCTGGCTCTTCACTTTGGGCAGCTAGTTCCTTAAACCAGAGACTCAGCCCTCCCTGGCCGAGACAGGAACTGTTGAAAGGATCTCTCCTTCCACACAGACACACACACACCCCCTTGGATGGAGACGGTAACACAGGCTAAACAAAACACTCCGTTCTCTCTCTGCCGCTACCCCTCTTATCGAAGACTGCTCAACGGATTAGCCGGGAAACCTGGCCGTTCTGGGACTCCCGGCTTCCCCCCAGGACTAGGAAGGAGGGACGGATCGATAAAGCAGCCCAGCTCCGGCCATATGTCAGGGCCTTGCGATGGGGGAACGAGGCAGGGAATGGGCTTTTAAAAAAATTAACATTTTATTATGTTTCTTTTATGGCGTCTTTCCTTCCAGACCCATTAGTCTTTCCATTTCCCTTTCTCTCTCTCTCTCTCACACACACACACAAACACATGCACTTACCTCGTGACCAGTGTTCCCTCTAAACTGAGTTAGTGTGAGCTAGCGCACAGTTTTTTTAGCCCCCGGCTCACACATCTTTGCCTTAGCACAGGAAGGGATGTGGCTCCAGAGCAAATTCATTGATGCAGCGGCCCAATCGCTCCCCTCACAGCTTTAAACCCAGCAGCTCACAAAGCAGAATTTTTGCTCACAAGACTCCACAGCGTAGAGGAAGCATTACTCATGACCCTCAACGTGACTACAGGTTATGGTTTGTCCAGGGTTTGGAGGAGGAGGGGCAGGGGAGGGCAAACTGGAAGCAAAAGGGCTCGTTTTAACTCTTCTCTTTATTCCTGTGGCGAGGAATCCCGGGAGAACCCGAAACAAGGATCTGCCCTGGTGAGTCCTCGGATGGGAGACCACCGAGTCCCAGGGTGGCTGCAGAGAGGCAGGTCACCTCTGTTCATCTCTTGTCTTGATGTGGATGGCCCCCGGCGAGCCCGATTTCATCAGATGCAGAGAAGGGCAATTAGAATGATAAAAGGGTTGGAACACCTTCCCTATGAAGAAAGATCAAAACGCTTGGGGCTCTTTAGCTTGGAGAAACGACGGCTGAGGGGTGACATGATCGAGGTTTATAAGATTATGAATGGGATTGAGCAGGTTGAGAAAGAAGTCCTTTTCTCCCTTTCTCACAAGACAAAAGAACTCTTTGTGGGCACTCCATGAAATTGCTGAGCAGTCGGGTTAGAACGGATAAAAGGAAGTCCTTCTTCACCCAAAGAGTGATGAACACGTGGAATTCACTGCCGCAGAAGGTGGTGGCAGCTACAAGCATGGACAGTTTCAAGAGGGAATTAGATAAACATATGGAGCAGAGGTCCATCAGTGGCTATGAGCCACAAGGTACAGATAGGAACTCTCAGTCTGGGGCAGGTGATGCACTCTATCCTTGGTGCTGGAGGGGGCAACAGTGAGAGGGCTTCTGGTGTCCTGGCCCCACTGCTGGACCTCCTGATGGCACCTGGTATTTTTGGCCACTGTGTGACAGAGTGTTGGACTGGATGGGCCATTGGCCTGATTCAACACTGGCCTCTCTGACGTTCTTATATAGAGCAGAGGTCCATCAGTGGCTATTAGCCACAAGGTCCAGATAGGAACTCTCCGTCTGGGACAAGTGATGCTCTGTCTTCTTGGTGCTGGAGGGGGCAACAGTGGGAGGGGCTTCTAGTGTCCTGGCCCCACTGCTGGACCTCCTGATGGCCCCTGGTCTTTTTGGCCACTGTGTGACGCAGAATGTTGAACTAGATGGGCCATTGGCCTGATCCAACATGGGCTTCTCTTATGTTCTTAGATCTTGGAAGCTAAGCAGGGTCAGCCCTAGTTAGTCCTTGGATGGGCGATCACCAAGGAACTCCAGGGTTGCTAGGCAGAGGCAGGCAAGGGCCAAGCACTTCTTACTGTTCCTTGTCTGGAATGCCCCGTGGATAGTTGGGGCCAGGATTTGGTTGCTACTCAATGGCACAAGGGTCAACCCAACTTGGCTTCCAAGATCTGGGCATCGGGCTCACCTGGGTCCATCCTGGCCAAGACAGGGGTGGTTTGCCCTGGCCAGCCTCTGCAAAGCAACCCCGGACTCTCTTGTCGATCCCCCATCCGAGCGCCCTCCAGGGCCGACCCTGCTTAGCTTCTGGGTTATCCGGGTGAGGCTATTGTGCTTAGTTTTGATGAGGCTCCCCCTTAGAACACCGGAAAGAAACGCCTTCTGCCTTTCTGTGGTTACGTATTGCATTTGTCTTGAACCGGGACACGGAGCCAGGTAGTGTAATTAGTCAACAGGCCCTAATGGCTTTGTTAGGACATTGCGCAGAATTTTTTAGCTGCACTAGTCTGGTTCAGAGCCGGACTTCGGGAACAGCTGGGCTTCAAAGCCATTTTGCGACAGAAGAAGAAGAAGAAGGAGGAGGAGGAAGAAGAGGAAGAAGAGGAAGAGGAAGAAAAGGAAGAAGGAGGAGGAAGTAGAAGAAGAAGAGGAGGAAGAAACGACGCTTGGAGAAACGACGGCTGAGAAGAGCTTGGAGAAACGACGGTTGAGGGGTGACATGATTGAGGTTGATAAGATTATGAATGGGATTGAGCAGGTTGAGAAAGAAGTCCTTTTCTCCCTTTCTCACAATACAAGAACTCGTGGGCACTCCATGAAATTGCTGAGCAGTCGGGTTAGAACAGATAAAAGGAAGTCCTTCTTCACCCAAAGAGTGATTCACATATGGAACTCACTGCCACAGGAGGTGGTGGCAGCTACAAGCATGGGCAGTTTCAAGAGGGAATTAGATAAACACCTGGAGCAGAAGTCCATCAGTGGCTATTAGCCACAGGGTATAGATGGGAACTCTCAGTCTGGGGCAGGTGATGCCCTCTATTCTTGGTGCTGGAGGGGGCAGCAGTGGGAGGGCTTCTCCTGTCCTGGCCCCACTGCTGGACCTCCTGATGGCACCTGGTATTTTTGGCCGTTGTGTGACGGAGTGTTGGACTAGATGGGCCATTGGGCTGATTCAACATCGGCTTCTCTTATGTTCTTATGTTCTTAAGAAGAAGAGGAGGAGGAGGAGGAAGAAGAAGAAGAAGAGGAAGAAGTGGAAGAAGAAGAGGAGGACGAGGAGGAGATTGGATTTATACCCCACCCTTTACTACCCAAAGGAATCTCAGAGCTGCTTACAATCTCCTTTCCCTCCCCCCTCCCCACAACAGACACATTGGGGCCAAGAGAGCTCTCTCGAGGACTGCTTGTGAGAGAACAGCTCCGAAAGAACTTGCGACTGACCCAAGGTCACACCAACAGCCGCATGTGCAGGAAGTGGGGAATCCAATCCAGTTCTCCCAGGTTAGAGTCCGCACTCCTAACCACTACGCCAGATTGGCTCTTACCTATCTAGAGAGGCTGATGCAGGGGGGGGGGAGTGGGCGGTTGTATTCTCAACACGTCCATCTGCAGGCAGGTAGGTTAGTGTTGAAATGATGGCTACCAACCTCCAGGCAGGGCCTGGAGACCTCTTCGAATCCCAACGGTTCTCCAGACGACAGAGTTCAGTTTCTCTGGAGGAATGGGCGATGCTGGAGGGTGGGCTCTCTGGGAACCCTCAAGTCGGAGTTGGCAACATTAGTGAAAACTTGCTTGAATTTCCTCCCCCAATCAGATGTGATGAAGAAGAAGAGACTGGATTTACACCCTGCCCTTCACTACCTGAAGGAGTCTCAGAGCGGCTTACAAACTCCTTTCCCTTCCCCTCCCCACAACAGGCACCCTGCGAGGCAGGTGGGGCTGAGAGAGCTCTGACAGAAACGGCTCTTTTTCAAGAACAGCTGTGCCGGAACTATGGATTGCCCAAGGCCATCCAGCAGGTGCAAGTGGAGGAGTGGGGGAATCAAGCCCGGTTCTCCCAGATTAGGGTCGGCGCACTTAAAGCACTACACCAAACTGGCTCTGTGATCTTCCAGCCGGTTTCTACATCCCCTCTATGGCTCTGTTGCTCAGTTTGTGATTCGTTTGTTGGAAAATTTGGAAATAAAAAATAATATTTTTTAGAAAAAATATGTTATATTCCAGACAACTGGGGAAAGGTAGTTGAAACCTAAAAATGACAAAATATCGGGATATCTGGAGGTGGAATCTGGGGAGGGCAGGGACTGGGGGGGGGCACAGTGGCCTGGAGCCCACTCTTCAAAACAACCCTTCTCCCCACAGCAGGGCCGGCCCCAGGTATTTTTGCACACTAGGCAAAGACACCTTCTGGCAAGTGCCAAGGAAGGGAAGGAGGTTTAAACCCCCTTCCCTTCCATCTGAGCACCAGCTTGCTGGGTGCCCCGCAGTTGCAGGGCGTGCCGGCAAGCCAGGGAAAGGGTGGGGGGTTTTGGTGGGGCAGGGGGCTTTTGGCGCCCCTAAAGGCCGGCACACTCTAGGCGAATGCCTAGTTCACCTAGTGAGCGAGCCGGCCCTGCCCCACAGGGGTCTGGACCCCTGTTCCCTGTAAGCTGAGTCGGTGTGAGCTAGCTCACAGGCTTTTAGCCTCCAGCTCACATATTTTCGTCTTAGCTCAGGAAGGAGGGCTCCAGAGCAGCATCCAGATCGCTCGCTCACCACTTTAACGCCAGGAGCTCACAAAGTAGAATTCTTGCTCACCAGACTCCACAGCTTAGAGGGAACATTGGTCTGGACACCAGCGGTCATTCCCGGGGATCTCCAGCCCCCGCCTGGAAGTTGGCAAGACTGCCGCAGAGGCAAAGGCAGCATCAGTCTAAGGTTGCCAACTCGCGCTTGGGAACGACCTGGAGATATGGGGCCGGAGCCTGGGGGGGGACGGGCTTCGGGGAGGGGCCTCGGCGAGGTGTCCTGGCCCGCAGCTCCCCTCCTCCCGCCCCCCGGCCCAAGCGGCCGTCTTCTCCAGGCGAGCCGACCTCCGCAGTCCGGGGATCGGGTGTGATCCCGGGAGCGCTCCAGCCCCCACCTGGAGGCTGGCAACCCGCGCTGCCCGGCCTTCCCGGGCGAGGAGGGGAGGGGTGAGGGCAGAGCCCCCAGGCCGCTAGCCCCGGAAGGCGGGGAAGACCCCGAGAGGCGCGACAGGAGGCCGCGCAGGGCGGGCTGGTGCGGGGGGCGCCCGCTGCCTCCCCAACCGAGAGCCCTCCTCCTCCGCCCCGCCCGCGGCGCGGCCAGGGCGCGGAGCCCGGGAGAGGAGGAGGAGGGAGAGGGAGAGGAGTAGGAGGAGGAGGAGGCCGCCCCTGCCGCCCGGTCTGCCCCTCCTCCCTCCAGCCCTCCCGCTTCCCGGCACCTCCCGCCGCCTCGCTCGGCCATGCCCGCCGCCGGAGCGCACGGGGGGCGCCGCGGTGCCCCCGTGGCCCCCGTGGCGCCCGCCCGCCTTGCCTAGGGCGGGCGCCAGAGGAGGAGGAGGAGGCGGAGGGCGGCGGCGGCGGCGGAGGAGGCATCGGAGGCGTCGGCTGCAGCAGGGAGGCGCCCCGCCGCTCGCCCGCCCGCCCGCCGCGCAGCCCACCTGGCCGGCCCCGCCCGCCCCGCGCTCCCCAGCCGCTGCGGCCGGCCCCAGCCCTGCCCAGGCCCGGCCAGCAGGCCTCGCGGGCGGCTCCGGAGGCGCCGATGGGCTGAGCGGCGGCAGCACCAGCAACAGCAGCAGCATCCGCCGCCGCCGCGATGGACGACTCCGGCATCATCCGCCGCAGGCGCCTGCAGGTGAGCCGCCCCGCCTCGTCGTTGCCCTCGTCGTTGCCCTCGTCGCCGTCCCCCGCGGGGCTCCCGTGCAGGGGAAGGGGCCGGGGGAGACCCGAATCTCGGGGGTGGGGGTTAGCTGGCGGCCGCGGCGGGAGAAGAAGAGCTGGGCACGGGGGGCGGGAGGGGAGAGGGGACCCCCAGTGTCGCCCCTGGACCCCCCCAGTGTTGTCCCCCGGACCACCCAGTGCTGACTCACGGACACCCCCCCCCAGTATCGCCCCCGGACCCCCCAGAGTTGTCCTCCAGATCCCCCCCCCGTGTTGTCCCCAAGACCCCCCAGTGCTGCCCCACGGACTCCCCAGTATAGCCCCCGGTATTGCCCCCCAGTGCTGCCTACGGACCACGCATCTTGTCCCCATGGACCCCCCAGTGCTGCCCCACAAACCCCCCAGTATCACCCCCGGACCCCCCCCAGTATCGCCCCCAGAACACCCCAGTATCACCCACGGACTCCCCCAGTATTGCCCTCCAGTGCTGCCCCCTGGACCCCCCCCGTGTTGTCCCCAGACCCCCCAGTGCTGCCCCATGGATCCCCTCCCTGTATCACCCCCTGACCCCCCAGTATTGCCCTCCAGTGCTGCCCCCCAGACACCCCCCCCGGTGTTGTCCCCAGACCCCCCTATGCTCCCCCCAGACCTGCCTCCCAGTGTTGTCCCTGGACCACCTCCTCAGTGTTGCGCTCCGGGACCCCCCCCAATGTCGGAGGGCGAAGGGTGCCCAGCGGGGGGAGGCAGCCCCCTCCCTGCAAGGAAAGAGAGAGGGGGCAGGTGGGGTGGGGGGAGAGGCAGCCCTGCCCTGCGCCAAGGGGCCCAGCCGGAGCCGGACTACTCAGGAGCAAGCCCCGTGTTCGCCAGGGAGGCTTGCTCTGGGGAAAAGTGGATTTAGGACCGCAGCCCTGAGATGGCAGGATCAGGCACTGGGCTGAGGGTCCATCTTGGGCGTGCTGCAGCGGCTGGGAGAGGCCGGGGGCCGGGACCGGAATGCCCCCGTGGGGGAGGACCGCCTGGGAGACCCGCAGCAGAGGAAGAGAATGGGGTGGGGGGGAGAGGGATGCCCATGCCCTCCCCTCCCAGTGGGCCCACCGTTTCCCCAGCCAAGCCCCTCGGACCCGGCGGGCACCAGTACCAGCCCAGGAGGGGATGCTGGCCGTCTCCCTGCAGTCTGCTGGCACCCTCCCCTGCCTGTGCCGCCTTGGCCGGAGACCTGGCCCTGCTGAGACCGAGGGCCCGTCTTCCTTGGCACCCTCTCAGCCGTGCAGCAGCTGTCCGCTTCTTGGTGTAATGCGGGTGCATAAACAAGCCGGCTGTTACCCCAAGGAGTTGGGAGCCGGGGCGTACCCAGGCGAGGTTGGCGGAGGGGAGGGAGGAGAGGAGCCGGACTGCGCCGCCGGAGGTGAGCAGGGAGCAGAGGGGGACCGAAGGGGCCTGGGCCTGAGGGGTTTCCCTACTAGGGGCGTCCAATGAAGCAGGAGATTTGGGAGGGACAAGAGGACATTCTTCTTTACACGAAGAGGGGTTAAGGTGTGGAAATCGCTGCCAGAGGAGGGAGCGATGGCCACGGGAATTAAACGGCTTTCAAAAGCGGATTGGCAGATTAGCGGAGGATAGATCTAGCAGTGGTGACTGAGAGGCAGCTAGTCACTGAATCCCAGGGCCAGGAGTGGGGAAGATCAGGGGAAGGCCTCGGCCTCCGTGCCATGGTTGCTGGCCCTCCGGAGGAACTGGCTGGCCACTATGTGAGATGCTAGATGGACCCTCCCTGGTCTGACCCAGCAGGGCTCTTCTGGGGTTCCTATCAGGGGAAGGCCTCAGCCCCTCTGCCCTGTTCTTGGCCATTCGGATGAAATGGTTGGCCCCTGTGTGAGACTGGAGGCTGGACTGGATGGACTATGGGGCTGATCCAGCAGGACTCTTCTGGTGTCCTTCTCAGGGGAAGGCCTCAGCCTCTCTGCCTATTGTTGGTCCTCCAGGGGAACTGGCTGGCCCCTGTGTGAGACGGGAGGCTGGACTGGACGGACCCTCCCTGGTCTGACCCAGCAGGGCCCTTCTGATGTTCTGATCAGGGGAAGGCCTCGGCCTCCATATGCCCTGTTTTTGGCCCTCCAGAGGAACTGGCTGGCCACTGTGTGAGACACGATGCTGGACTACATAGACCCTCACTGGTCTGATCCAGTAGGACTCTTGTGATGTTCTTATCGGGGAAGGCCTCAACCTGTCTGCCCTGTCGCTGGACCGCCAGAGGAACTGGTTGCCCACTGTGTGTGATGGGATGCTGGACTAGATGGACCCTCATTGGTCTGATCTGTCAGGGCTCTTCTGCTGTTCTTATCGGGGGAAGGCCTCGGCCTCTCTGCCTATTGTTGGCCCTCCAGAGGAACTGGCTGGCCACTCTGTGAGACAGGATGCTGGACTAGATGGACCTTCACTGGTCTGACCCAGCAGGGCTCTTCTGATGCTCTTATCAGGGGAAGGCCTCGGCCTCCCTGCCCTGTTGCTGGCCCTCCAGAGGAACTGGCTGGCCCCTGGTAGTAAAGAACAAGAGTGTCCGGCCGCTGGTGTTAACAGCTAGAATCTGCTGCTGATGGGTCTGCCTCTCTTGAGAAGCCATTTATACCAGCATGAATGTGCAGAATTCCTCACCACACGTCGCTCCTAACGGTGCCCCTGCAGCAGTGGATTCCGCAGGTTAATTCTGAACATAAGAACATAAGAGAACCCCACCCAAGCACCAAGAATACAGAGCACCCCTTCCCCCAGACTGAGAGTTCTTATCTAATAACATAAGAGAAACCAATGTTGGATCAGGCCAGTGGCCCACCCAGTCCAACCCTCTTGTGTCACACAGTGGCCAGAAATACCAGGGGCCCTCAGGAGGTCCAGCAGTGGGGCCAGGACACCAGAAGCCCTCCCACTGCTGCCCCTCCCCAAGCCCCAAGAATAGAGTGCACCACCTCCCCAGACTGCATTATAACGCTCCTTTTCCCTCTTGCAAACGGTCCGCCTGTCGGTTTCGATGGACGCCGCTGAGTCTGAATGTTCAGAGCGATGGCGTCTTTTAAATATCCCCCCCCCCCGCCCCATTCACAGTTTTAGAACTCTCTCCCTGTCCCAGGCCTCTCCGGTACCGACTTTCTTTCTAAGTAGGGGAAGGGGCTGGCTCTCTCTGTGCCCACTGCTGGGAATCTAGGGGGTGGGGGTTGTGAATTACTGTCCCCCCCCTCCAGCACCCCTTTTGTATTTTCAGCCTTGTTGCCACGTTCCTTTCCCAATCTCTGCGTTTCGGAGCAGCAGATGTTTGCGACGGAAACCTCCCTTTCCCCAGAGCTCTTCAGGGAATCCCCGAGGGTCTCTCAGCAGTTCTGCCCAGGCTCGCCTGATTTCAGAAGCTAGGCTTAGTCGGCCTTGGTTAGTCCTTGGATGGGAGATCAACAAGGAAGCCCAGGGTTGCCACGCAGAGGCAGGCAACGGCAAACTACCTCTGGACATCTCTTGCCTTGACCTAGATGGCCCAGGCTAGCCGGATCTCATCAGATCTCAGAAGCTCAGTGCTTGGTTCGGTGCTTGGATGGTTCGTGCTTGGATGGGACTCCGCCAAGGGTTGCTGCCAATGTTCCCTCTAAGCTGTGGAATCTTGTGAGCAAAAATCCTACCGTGTGAGCGACTGGCGTTAAAGCTGTGAGCGAGCGACTTGGCAGCTGAATAAATCAGTTTGCTCTGGAGCCCTCCTTCCTGAGCCGAGACAAAAATGTGTGAGCCGGAGGCTAAAGAACTGTGAGCTCGCTCACACTGACTCAGCTTAGAGGGAACACTGGTTGCTACGCAGAGGCAGGCAGGGGCAAGCCACCTTTGCACGTCTTGTACTTTGAAGACCCTGTGGGGCCAACCGTCAAGTTGGCTGCAGCTTGATGGCATTTCCCATCCCGGCCACCGGTGTTCCCTCTAAGCTAAGTTAGTGTGAGCCAGCTCACAGATTTTTAGCCTCCAGCTCACAGATTTTTAGCCTCCAGCTCACAAATTTTGCTCTTAGCTCAGGGAGGATGGCTCCAGAGCAAGCTAATTTATGCAGTAGCCAAGTCACTCGCTCACAACTTTAGTGCCAGCAGCTTACCAAGTAGAATTTTTGCTCACAAGACTCCACGGCTTAGAGGGAACATTGCCCGGCACCCCATTTTTCTGAGTCTTTGGGCCAAGGCTAATTTATTCATGACTGTCTGGGAAATTTGGCCGCATGTCCACAATGCTCCTTTGCGGTTCTCGCCAAGATCCCAGCTTTTCTATTCAAACTCTGCCCGTCGTCGGAAGATCGGGTTGCCGTTGGATTTGTGTTCCCCGCCTTCCCAGCTTCGGGCCTCTGTTTTCTCTGAGCCCGGTGGCAAACAGAAATCCCTAGTGGTAATTATTTGACTTCTTAGAATGCTTATTAGTCACCCCCCCACCCATCCAAAGAAAAGAATGATTGAAGTGGCTTAACAAATACGTTCGGAATAAAACAGAAGAATATAACAGGAAAACCACGGAAATCACCTATCAGTAGCCAGGAACAGTGAAGAGAGGGAAAATGCACCAATGAGAACACAGTACTAAAAACACGGAAATCACCTATCAGTAGCCAGGAACAGTGAAGAGGGGGAAAGCCTGCACCAATGAGAACACAGTGTTAAAAACACGGAAAAGCCATTCATTTATTTATCCGATTCCTATTCCACTCTTTGACTGTGCCGTTCTGCTCCGTAGACTTATTCAGTGGAAATTTCAGCAGTGCCCCCTGGCTGCTAATTCCACATGTCTGTGAGGTTTCTTGGGGGTTTTTAGTCATCACCGGCCTTGAGTCTGGTTTTGAAGGAGGGCGGCCTGAAATGCTGTGAATAAATCAACCTTGATGCATCTTATAACAGTCGGAAAAGACAATGTTTCTCGGTTCAGGATATGTATGTGGCTCAGGGGCAGAGCCGCTGCTTGGCATGCAGAAGGTCCCAGGTTCGATCCCCGGCATCTCCAGTTAAAAGGACCAGGCAGGAGGGGATGGGAAAGACCTTGACCTGAGACCCTGGCTCAGTGGCAGAGCCTCTGCTTGGCATGCATAAGGTCCCAGGTTCTGTCCCCGGCATCTCCAGTTAAAAGGACCAGGCAGGAGGTGATGGGAAAGACCTTGACCTGAGACCCTGGCTCAGTGGCAGAGCCCCTGCTTGGCATGCAGAAGGTCCCAGGTTCTGTCCCCGGCATCTCCAGTTAAAAGGACCAGGCAGGAGGTGATGAGAATGACCTTGACCTGAGATCCTGGCTCAGTGGCAGAGCCCCTGCTTGGCATGCAGAAGGTCCCAGGCTCAATCCCCGGCATCTCCAGTTAAAAGGACCAGGCAGGAGGTGATGGGAAAGACCTTGACCTGAGACCCTGGCTCAGTGGCAGAGCCCCTGCTTGGCATGCAGAAGGTCCCAGGTTCTGTCCCCGGCATCTCCAGTTAAAAGGACCAGGCAGGAGGTGATGTGAAAGACCTTGACCTGAGACCCTGGCTCAGTGGCAGAGCTCCTGCTTGGCATGCAGAAGGTCCCAGGTTCTGTCCCCGGCATCTCCTGACAAAAATATGTAATCTCCTGACAAAAATATGTAATCTTTCTTTAAAATCTGCCTCCATTCCTGAGGACTGGAAGGTAGCTAATGTCACTCCCATCTTTAAAAAGGGCTCCAGGGGAGATCCGGGAAATTACAGGCCAGTCAGTCTGACATCGATACCGGGTAAGTTGGTGGAAACTGTTATTAAGGAAAGAATTAGGAGGCACATTGATGAACAAAAACTATTGAGGCAGACTCAGCATGGGTTCTGTAAGGGAAGATCTTGTCTCACTAACCTGTTAGTGTTTTTTGAGGGAGTGAACAAACATGTGGACAAGGGGGACCCAATAGATATTATTTACCTTGACTTCCGGAAAGCTTTTGATACAGGTCCTCATCAAAGGCTCCTAAGTAAGCTCAATAGTCATGGGATAAAAGGACAAGTCCTCTTGTGGATCAAAAACTGGCTTATAAATAGGAAACAGAGAGTGAGTATAAATGGGAAACTTTCTCAGTGGAGGGTGGTAAGCAGTGGGGTACCACAGGGATCAGTACTCGGTCCGATGCTTTTTAACTTGTTTATTAACGATTTGGAATTGGGAGTAAGCAGTGATGTGGCTAAATTTGCAGATGACACGAAGTTGTTCAGGGTGGTGAAAACCAGGGAGGATTGTGAGGCACTCCAAAGGGATCTGTTGAGGATGGGTGAGTGGGCATCAACGTGGCAAATGGGGTTCAATGTGGCCAAGTGCAAAGTGATGCACATTGGAGCCAAAAATCCTAAATATAAATACACGTTGATGGGGTCTGATTTGGCAGAGACGGACCAAGAGAGAGATCTTGGAGTCGTAGTGGATAACTCGCTGAAAATGTCTACACAATGTGTAGCTGCAATAAAGAAGGCCAACGCTATGCTGGGGATTATTAGGAAGGGAATTGATAACAAATCAGCCAGTATCATCATGCCCCTGTATAAATCATTGGTGCGACCTCATTTGGAATACTGTGTACAGTTCTGGTCACCACATCTCAAAAAGGATATTATAGCATTGGAAAAAGTGCAGAGAAGGGCAACTAGAATGATAAAAGGGTTGGAACACCTTCCCTATGAAGAAAGGTTAAAATGCTTGGGGCTCTTTAGCTTGGAGAAACGACGGCTGAGAGGTGACATGATCGAGGTTTATAAGATTATGAATGGGATTGAGCAGGTTGAGAAAGAAGTCCTTTTCTCCCTTTCTCACAATACAAGAACTCGTGGGCACTCCATGAAATTGCTGAGCAGTCGGGTTAGAACAGATAAAAGGAAATACTTCTTCACCCAAAGAGTGATTCACACATGGAATTCACTGCCACAGGAGGTGGTGGCAGCTGCAAGCATGGTCAGTTTCAAGAGGAAATTTGATAAACATATGGAGCAGAAGTCCACCAGTGGCTATTAGCCACAGGGTATAGATGGGAACTCTCAGTCTGGGGCAGGTGATGCACTCTATTCTTGTTGCTGGAGGGGGCAGCAGTGGGAGGGCTTCTGGTGCCCTGGCCCCACTGCTGGACCTCCTGATGGCACCTAGTATATTTTGGCTGCTGTGTGACAGAGTGTTGGACTAGATGGGCCATTGGCCTGATTCAACATTGACTTCTCTTATCCTGTGCTGTTGCCATCTTGAGTATGCTGTTTCAGGTGTGTATCTATAAGCTGCAAGCCTACGATGACGCAGCAGCAGCAGAACTGGAAGAAGATACAGAAGACAGCCAGTTCCACTGTGGGCCTGAGAGAAGCCCTCCGCGGGCCTGATACGGCCCCTGGTCTGCATGTTTGAAACCCCTGCCCTAGAAAGCGGCTGCCAGTCTGAGCAGACAATACTAATCTTGATGGGCTAATCGCCTGACTCAGTATAAGGCTGATTCTTTTTTTTCTTTTTTTAAGCGCCCCTAAAAGAGGCATTTTTATTATTTTTAAGACAATGACATAACAACAAAACAGACCAATACACAAAATACAATCACAAACAATACAATACAATACACAATACAAAACCTTAACACTACACAACACCCACAAAATACAACATTCAACGTTCACGGGGGGTAAATTTCCCAAAGCAAATCACCCAGTTAGATTCCCTCTCCCTTACCGACATAAGTGTTACCTTCTTTTACTTCTGTATCCACCAATTGTATCATTCTATCTTATCCACTTCTAATTTAACACAAAACTAATAATATTCAATGTTCAAACCATTATTGTTTCTCTCCATCCTTCTCTCTCCGGTCATATCAGTTATAAAAGCGTTGCCACGTGTTTATAAAGGCTGATTCGTCGTGCCCTTTCAACATCAAAGTCAGTTTGTCCATTTCTGCTGCTTCCATAATCTTCTCAATCAGTTCTTGTTTTGTTGGAACCGCCGTAGACCGCCAATACTTCGCATAGAGAATCCTAGCCGCAGTTGCAATATATATTAACAAATATCTCTCCTCTCTCTGCACCTCCTTTGGCAGTATACCCAGCAAGAACACCACTGGCTTAAACACAAGAGTACCTTTTATAATTCTCTGCATCATTCTATGCACCCATATCCAATATTTTTTTGTAACTTCACATGTCCGCCACATATGATAAAAGGACCCAACTTTAGCATTACATTTCCAGCACTTATTAGAACATTTTTCATCATACTTCGCCAGCTTATCTGGCATGATATACCGCCTATACAGCATTTTATACATGTTTTCTCTATATGGGACCGTCCTGGTTATTTTTACATTTATTTTCCATATTTGGTCCCATTGTTCCAGCTCAATATTATAACCAAAGTTCATTGCCCAAGGCTGATTCTTATATTCAGCAAGAGCAGGCAATAAGATCAGTCCGGCAGCAGTCACTGTGCCCGGTAACACCAAAGCTCAGGATGCCAGCTAGTAGGCAAGGGTTGCTGGCCCGATGGTGGGATTGGAACTCTGGCCACCCTAACCCGAGTCCCCTGCTTAAACCATCACACCCTGCTTGGACGTCAGCTGCTCTGACGCTCCGATCTGGGAGCTGTCGCCACGAAGAACCCGAGACCCAGTATGGTGTCATAGTTACAGTACTGGACTAGGATCTGGGAGAGGGACCCAGATTCGAATCCCTGCTCTGCCGTGGAAGCTGGCTGGGCAACCTTGGGCCAGTCACAGACGCTCCGCCTAGCCTACCTCACAGGCTTGTTGTGAGGGTAGAACGGAGGAGAGGCGGATGACGTAAGCCACCTCAGGGGTCCCAATGGGGAGGAAGGCTAAGGTACAGAATGAAATAAAAATAAATAAAAGTCAACTCGCATTGGGGCCAATCTGGTCTTGCCTCGTTTGGGTCGAAGGCGGAGGGCCGCTGTGTCCTTGGCAAAGGTCTGTGTAGCTGCCTAAGTTGTGATATTTTTAGGGACCCCCGAGGAAAGAGAATCACTTCCCAGGATCCCTTGCGGTGTCCAAGAAGAGGGTGGGGACCAGAGTTTTCAAACTGTGAAGGATCCGGGGCGGACGGGCTGGGTCCAGTCAATGCTCCCTCTAAGCTGTGGAGACATGTGAGCAAAAATTCACCGTTTGTGAGCTTACTGGCATTAAAGTTGTGAGCGAGCAATTAGGCTGCGGCATCAATTAGTTTGCTCCTTCCTGAGCGAAGGCAAAAATGTGTGAGCCGGAGGCTAAAAAACTGTGAGCTAGCTCACACTAACGCAGCTTAGAGGGAACACTGGGTCCAATGGTCCCTCTAAGCTGCGGTGCCTCGCGAGCAGAGATTCTACTTTGCAAGCTACTGGCGTTTAAAGTTGTGAGCGAGCGATTTGGCTGCTGCATCATTTAGTTTGCTCTGGAGCCCTCCTTCCTGAGCTAAGATGAAAATGAACATAAGGACATAAGAGAAGCCCATGTTGGATCAGGCCAACGGCCCATCCAGTCCAACACTCTGTCACACAGTGGCCAATAATACCAGGTGCCCTCAGGAGGTCCAGCAGTGGGGCCAGGATACTAGAAGCCCTCCCACTGTTGCCCCCTCCCCAAGCACCTAGAAGACAGAGGTCCATCAATGGCTATTGGCCATCTTGAATGCTGGGAACCTCCACGTTCAGAGGCAGTCGACCTCTGAATACCGGTGCTAGGAGGCAATATCAGGGGAAGGTCTTGGCCTCTATTATCTATGGTTGGACCACTGTGTGAGATGGAATGTTGGACTAGATGGACCACTGGTCTGATCCAGCAGGGCTCTTCTGATGCTCTTATCAAGGGAAGGCCTCAACATCTGTGCCCTGTTGTTGGCCCTCCAGAGGACCTGGTTGGCCACTGTGTGAGACAGGATGCTGGAATAGATGGATCACTGGTCTGATCCAGCAGGGCTTTTCTGGTGTTCTTATCAGGGGAAGGCCTCAGACTCTCTGGCCTGTTGTTGGACCTCCAGAGGACCTGGTTGGCCAGTGTGTGAGAGAGGATACTGGACTAGATGGAGCCTCATTGGTCTGATCCAGCAGGGCTCTTCTGATGCTGTTATCAGGAGAAGGCCTTGGCCTCTATGCCCTGTTGTTGTACCTCCAGAGGACCTGGTTGGCCAGTGTGTGAGACAGGATGCTGGACTACATGGGCCCTGACTGGTCTGATCCAGCAGGGCTCTTCTGATGCTCTTATCAGGGGAAGGCCTCAACTTCTATGCCCTGTTAGTGGATCTCCAGAGGAACTGGTTGGCGACTGTGTGAGACAAGATGTTGAACTAGATGGACCACTGGTCTGATCCAGCAGGGCTCTTCTGATGCTGTTGTCAGGGGAAGGCCTCAGCCCCTATGCCCTGTTGTTGGACCTCCAGAGGAACTGGTTGGCCACTGTGTAAGGCAGGATGCTGGACTAGATGGACCTTCACTGGTCTGATCCAGCAGGGCTCTTCTAATGTTCTTCATAGGCTGGTGGTGGAAAACACTATCAGGTTGCCATCTACTTATGCTGACCCTATAGGTTTTTTCAAGGCAAGAGACCTTCAGAGATGGATAGCTGTTGCCTGCCCCTGCGTAGTGACCCAGGACTTCCTTGGTGATCCCCCAGATTCTTAGGTTACCGCTAGGTTTGGTGACACAAATTGGTTGCAGCCTTCCTCCGGGGAACTGGGCGGCTTAACGTATTATGCTTCGAAGGGCTGTCGTGAGGACAGTTGGGCTGTCGAAGACCCAGGGTCTCTCAGTACAGCAAAGAGGGGTGTTGACCCAGATCTGGCCCGCACTTCCGATTCCCCCCCACCCCGCTTTGCCAAGCTGGCGAGTCTAGAAGAGGGTTGGAGCAGGTTGTCAGAAATCCAGGCCCGATACAACTGTGCAGTAGAGTGGCCATATCTGGGTTGGGAAATACCTGGAGATTTTGGGGTGGAGCCCGAAGAGGGTGGGTTTTGGGGAGGGACGGGACTCCAGTGGGGTACGTTGCCATAGAGTCTAGCCCCCAGAGCAGCGGTTTCCTCCTGGTGAACTGATCTCTGTTGTTTGGAGATCAGCTGGAATGCCGAGGGTTCTACGGCCACCACCTAGAAGTCCGTACAAAACGGAGGGTCCCCGTGTTAGGAAGATACAGAAAAGTATATGACACTGTGTGTAATAGTCGCTGTAGATTTTCCAGGTTGTTTGGCCGTGGTCTTGGCATTGTAGGCCCTGATGTTTCGCCAGTAGCCGTGACTGGCATCCTCAGAGGTATAACACAGAAAGACGGAGTACTGGCTGTGTCAAGGTGAGCAGAAAAATGGTAGGCAGGTAATTTATATCTGCCCTGGAAGGTGGGGGTCGGGCTGAGTCAATTATCTTGTAGTAGTTCTCCACTAAAGGACCTCCTCAGGAAGCAATCCATAGACAAAAGAACCTCCTCAGGAAAGCTCCTCCATTAGCATGTTCATAGCCTGGAAAACTACTACAAGATAATGACTCAGCCCTACCCCACCTTCCAGGGCAGATATAAACTACGTGCCTACCATTTTTCTGCTCACCTTGACACAGAGAGTCCTCCCTCTTTCTGTGTTATACCTCTGAGGATGCCAGTCACAGCTACTGGTGAAATGTCAGGTCCTACAATGCCAAGACCACGGCCACACAGCCCGGGAAATCTACAGCAACTAATGAACTCCGGCAGTTGAAAGCCTTCGACAACATACTGTGTATAATAGATGTATGCTTAAGGTAGATCTGATTTGTGCTTTTTATTGTTCTTTTCTTAATTTTTTATACTATTGTATAAATATTGGTGTCGAGGAATGCTCCCTCTGAGCTGTGGAGTCTTGTGAGCAAAGCTTCCGCTTGGCGAGCCGCCGGCGTTAAAGTTGTGAGCGAGCCATTTGGCTACCGCATCAGTTAGTTTGCTCTGGAGCCACGTCCTTCCTGAGCGAAGACAAAAATGGGTGCGCCGGAGGCTAAAAAACGGTGGGCTAGCTCACACTAACTCAGCTTAGAGGGAACACTGGTGTGTAAGTATTACCGAACATAGGTTCACCAAAACCATGCATCATAGTGCAGGTTTACACTATGTACAAGCATTCAAACAGCACCTTGTCCATTTCACAATCACTAGTCCCAAGGGACTCTAGTAATTTAAGGGTATCAAATACAATATTTTTCAAGTACAGTGATAGGCATACAAGACATAAGGTGCACTAAATTCTCTTTGCGAGTATAAAGCTTTTAAATTAGTAGCATTTGTCTAGGGTTCCGTTGGAACCCTTGCATCAAACATAATAACTTATCTCACATAAGGACATAAGAGAAGCCAATGTTGGGTCAGGCCAGTGACCCATCCAGTCCAACACTCTGTGTCACACAGTGGCCAGAAATACCAGGGGTCATCAGGAGGTCCAGCAGTGGGGCCAGGACACCAGAAGCCCTCCCACTGTTGACCCCCCCAAGCACCAAGAATAGAGAGCATCACTTGCCCCAGACTGAGAGTCCCTATCTATACCTTGTGGCTAATAGCTACTGATGGACCTCTGCTCCAGATGTTTATCCAATTCCCTCTTGAAGCCGCCCATGCTTGTAGCTGCCTCCACCTCCTGCGGCTGTGAATTCCAGGTGTTAATCACCCTTTGGGTGAAGAAGGACTTCCTTTTATCCGCTCTAAACCGACTGCTCAGCAATTTAATTGACTACTCAACAATGTCATTCTATTTGCCACATTGACGCCCAGTCGCCCACCCTTTGGAGTGCCTCACAATCCTCCCTGGTTCTTACCACCCTGAACAACTTCGTGTCATCTGCAAATTTAGCCACTTCACTGCTTACTCCCAACTCCAAATCATTAATAGACAAGTTAAAAAGCATCAGACCGAGTACTGATCCCTGTGGTACCCCACTGCTTACCACCCTCCACTGAGAAAATTGCCCATTTATACTCTCTGTTTCCTATTGATTGGCCAGTTTTTGATCCACAAAAGGACTTGTCCTTTTATCCCGTGACTATTGAGCTTACTTAGGAGCCTTTGATGAGGAACTTTATCAAAAGCTTTCTTAAAGGAGAACATATCTCTCAAGTTCTACCAGGCAGCCACAGATTTCTTTTGTTCGTAATACTTGGCATCGATATTTATATAATCGTATAGAAAAGTAAGAAAAGGAAAAAGAAGAAAGCACAAAATAGAGATCGAAGTTAAGCATGCATCAATTATACACAGTGTCATATATTTTTCCTGGAAGTTGGCAAAAGTATCTGGGCCTGCACCCGAGCCAGGCTGGCACTGCCAGCCCCACAGGGGGATGCTCCAGGTAGGAATGCCAACTGCCAGGCAGGGCCCAGAGAGCTGCCAGAATTACAACTGATCTCCCGATGTCAGATATCAGCTCCCCAGGAGGGAATGGCTGCTTTAGAGGTTGGACTTCATAGCATTACTAAGAGTAAGGCTCGTTGTGGGAAGAAATACAACGGGCTCTAGAAGGAAGCTCTGGGTGAGTGTCCTGGCTCTGGCTGGTGGGGCGGCAGAGGGAAGGGGAAAATAGAGGGAGGCGGACCATGTTTATTTCCTTCTAGCTATAAGGCAGGGCTGTCTGAAGGCATTTTGCTGCCCCAAGTGGGTAGTATGGGAGGAAGGACTCATGGTGACAGGTAGGGTTCCCTCCACCCCTGACTTATGTCGATTTGGGGCTCTGCAGTGGCAGCTAAGGTAGAAAATCACCTCCTCCTGTGCCATGTCTTCTGGGTTCCAACGGTCTGGGAAGCGGTTCCATAGCCAGTTATCAGGGTTGCCAGCTCTGGGTTGGGAAATGCCTGTAGATTTGAGGGGTAGAGCCTGGGGAGGGGTGCGGAGGGACCTCAGCAGGGTATAATGCTGCAGAGTCCACTGCCCAAAGCAGCCATTGCAATAGCTGGGAAATTTTGTGTAGGAGAAATGACATGCTGTGGCTGGGGGACATGGTGATTTCTGGGAGGTCCCCAGGCCCCACAGGGAGATTGGCAACTCCAGTGACCGGTTAAGGAAAGATTGGGATAAGTATTTTACCTCAGGGAACATTCAATGACTCCCAACAGCAACAGCAAACTGTTTAGAATGTTAGAGGCAATTATATATAAGGAGCAGGGCTATTTTGGGGCGGGAACTCACAGGAACGGCGTTCCGGCTGGCTCCCGAGTTGGCCACGCTGAGCAGGAACTCATTCGCATAATAGGCCACACCCAACAGCAGAAACTCATTGGGATTGGCTACATTTGGGGTGTGTGGCCTAACATGCAAAGGAGTTCCTGCTCCAAAAAGAAGCCCTGGGTCTTGACAACAAACAAGGTAAACAGAATAAGAAGCAAAAGGTGGGTGTGGCTGGTTGACCACACTTCTGGTAACCTGGGGGTGTGGCCTGATAGGCTAATGAGCTGTCCTGTCAGGGGTGTGGCCTAATATGCTAATGCGTTCCTGCTGGGCTTTTTCTACAAAAAAAGGCCCTGATAAGGAGAGATACCCCAGCGAGGTCCCTGCCCTTCCCAAACCCGGCTGTCCCCAAGCACTTCCAAATCTCTGGGAAGTTCACAACCCAGAGATGGCAGCCTTCGCTCCAGAGCCGTTTCTGCCTGCCCCCTGCCCCCTGCTAAGAACAACAGAAACCATGAGCTCGTGTCCAAGTTTGAGAGCACATCGGGCTCGATGCAGAAGGGCAACAAAACAGAGATAGAGGGGAGGAAAGATCTTGAGGAGACGGCCTTGCCGGCACCAGGGTGATTCAGGGTGCTTTTTGCAGGCCAGCTAGATCCGTTTGCCTGCCTTGCGCAAGATCACAAGTTGCATGAATGCGTAAGGGGACTGGGAAGAGATAAAGCCAATGCCACATCCTTCCTTTGACGCTGTAAAGAGCCGGTTGTTATTCCTCTCTGTCTCTGTCTGTCTCTGTCTCTCTCTGTCTCTGTCTCTCTGTCTCTGTCTCTGTCTCTCTCTCTCTCTCTAATTGGAACTCCTAGAGCCCAAGAGAAAGGGAGGGAGAGACGTGCTAGTATTTATCCCGACAACGCTGTCTTCAGGGATCTGTCACCCTAACAGAAGGGTTCTTTCCGAGCTGCAGAAGAAGTTCCACACATCCCTTGTGTCATTCCAGAAAGTCCCCCTTCCGGACACTTTAAAAAACTGATTCATTTACGTTATCTAGAGTCAGCTTTCCTTCCTGGGACTCGAGACGGGATATTCAGAGCGAGTTGATACCCATCCGCGAGAGGGGACATCCGATAAACGGCGAGATAGGGTTTTGTAGAACCAGTCGGAAGCCTAAAAAAAACCCAGAACCGAAGCAAAGCCCAAGGATTAACATGACTCATTAAATTATGCGGGATGACACAATAGGGTCTAGTTTATAGCAAGCTGTACGTGGCAGTACAGACCACACTCTCTGATAATTCATCCGAGTAACTTTGTGAGTCATTTTGTACAATGCTGCCCTCTTGCTAGCGTGGCCAACCTCCAGGTGGTTTAATAAAAAAAAAATACAAGAACCGTGAATTCCGAGAAAGTAAATATGCTTTCGCCATTAGCCGTGACTCTACAGGAAAATATAATCCAGAGAGAGCCGCGGGAACGAGGTATAATCCAAAAATACAATACAAGAAGAAGAAGAGGCTGGATTTACACCCTGCCCTTCACTACCCAAAGGAGTCTCAGAGCGGCTTCTAAACTCCTTTCCCTTCCCCTCCCCACAACAGACACCCTGTGAGGTAGAAGAAGAAGAAGAAGAGATTGGATTTATACCCCGCCCTTCACTACCCAAAGGAGTCTCAGAGCGGCTTCTAAACTCCTTTCCCTTCCCCTCCCCACAACAGACACCCTGTGAGGTAGAAGAAGAAGAAGAAGAGATTGGATTTATACCCCGCCCTTCGCTACCCAAAGGAGTCCCAGAGCGGCTTACAAACTCCTTTCCCTTCCCCTCCCCACAACAGACACCCTGTGAGATAAAAGAAGAAGAAGAGATTGGATTTATACCCCGCCCTTCACTACCCGAAGGAGTCTCAGAGCGGCTTGCAAACTCCTTTTCCCTTCCCCTCCCCACAACAGACACCCTGGGAGGCAGGTGGGGCTGAGAGAGCTCTGACAGAAACTGCCCTTTTTCAAGAACAGCTCTGACAGAATTATGGCTTGCCCAAGGTCGTCCAACAGCTGCCAGTGGTGGAGAGAAGATTTATACCCCACCCTTTACTACCCAGTGGAGTCTCAGAGCGGCTTACAAACTCCTTTCCCTTCCCCTCCCCACAACAGACACCCTGTGAGGCAGGTGGGGCTGAGAGAGCTCTGACAGAAACTGCCCAAGGTCACCCAGCAGGTGCAAATGGAGAAGTGGGGAATCAAACCCGGTTCTTCCAGATTAGAGTCCGCGCACTTCACCACTACACCAGACTGGCTACGAGAATGGTGAATGGTTTCCGTGGGTGTCTCTGGATTATATAACCTCCAGGCGGTGGCCGGAGGCCTCTTGGAATTCCAGCTCATCTCTGGGAAACAGAGATCAGCTGACCTGGAGAAAATGGCCACTTTGAAGGGTGGATTCTGTGGCGTTATACCTCCTTGAAGTCTCCCCCCCCATCTGAAACCCTGCCTTCTTCAGGCTCCATCCCCAAATTCTCCAGGAATTCTCCAACCTGGAGTTGGTAGCCGTACCTGTTGCCTGTGCAGAAGAGACCTCTTGAATAATTCAGTTTTACACCTGGAGTCTGGAGGCTCCAAGACCTTTTCTTCACTGAGCCAAGGTTGCTTTGGTAGGGTTGAGAAATCCCGGGAGAAATACATACAACCCAATTAAAAGCTTTTAATTGAAGGAACAGTTTATGGAACAATTGGCCGTACAATCTTTGAAAAAAAATACATAGTTGACCAGAGAGGAGCACCACTGGACATGTGATTGTATTGGAGGCCTCATTTGCAATTTTGCATTTTTCTTCCTTGCCCAGTGGTTAAACTTTCTTTTGTTTTCTGGTCTTTATTGATTTCAAACTTTATGTAGGGTTGTATGCATTTCTGTTCATATAATAGCCAATGTGTTCCATATGCCTTTTGCATTAGACCTCTGAAGAAGGCCGGATAAGGCCGAAACGCGTCAGGTCTTTTTTTATCAGCCCTTGTATATTTTCACAATTCTTTATGAGGTATGAATGGGCCCCTATATAATGTTTTAATCTGTGTTTAATAAATACATGCATGTTTTTGTATGTTTTTAAAGCGGATTTTAAATCTGGCCCCTTTTTTGCTTTGGACTAACCTTTTCAGGTACTGAATTCTTCATTTTGGGTTCAGTTTTCTTCCCTCCCCTTTTCGGTTCTTTTGAAAACTCTGGGAGATCCCCAGACCCCACTTGGAGGTTGGTAACTATATATTTTCACACTGTGTGTTGGGTTATCTCTTCCGGTCCAGGCGGTTATAGCCTCCTCCTCCCCTCTAACCAGCAGGCCCCGCCCCTGGCTCGGAGGCCTAGTTTTCACCGGAGTGGTAAGCCGGGCTCTCCCATCCTTCCTGCCGTTTTCAAACGTCCACATTTTTAACACCAAAAATCAATGATTTCATAAATTATATATAGACTCCCTCTAAGCTATGGAGTCCTGTGAGCAAAAATTCTACTTTGTGAGTGGCTGGCACTAAAGCTGTGAGCATGCGATTTGGCCGCTGCATAAATTAGTTTGCTCTGGAGCCCTCCCTTCCTGAGCGAAGGTGAAAATGAGTGAGCCGGAGGCTAAAAAACTCTGAGCTGGCTCACACTGACTTAACTTAGAGGGAACACGGGATATGACGTATATAGTAAGTAAAGGTAAAGGTTCCCTTGCTCGAAAGCCAGTCGAATCTGACTCTAGGGTCGCGGTGCTCATCTCCGTTTCAAAGCCGAAGAGCCAGCGCTGTCCGAAGACGTTTCCGTGGTCATATGGCCGGTATGACTAAACACCAAGGCGCACGGAACGCTGTTACCTTCCCACCAAAGTGGTACCTATTTATCTGCTTGCAATTTCTTGCTTTCGAACTGCTAGGTTGGCAGGAGCTGGAACTAGAGACGGTAGCTCACTCCGTCATGCGGCACTCTCGGATCTTGAACTGCTGAACTACTGACCTTCCACAGCCTGCAGTTCAGCGTCTGAACCACTTGAGCCACCGCAGCTCATATATAGTACTCAGAACAATTTTTCCGGTGACACAATAAACAGACAGGTAATCCACAGGTAATCCCAGGTAGAAATTAACAGGTGGAGTTTTTCCTAAAAATAGTTTGTAATGAATTTTTTTTTTAAAAAGTCCTTGAACTGTAAGGATGTGGTCGTGTCTCTGCCAGCTGACTCGATGGACACCCCCCACCCACCCCGGTTATAAATCCGTCTCAATAATTTTTTCAAGGATCATGCTAGATTCAGCATTTCAGAGATACATGTAGACATCCATGTTCAGATACGGCAATCCTCATTGATTCCCAAATGAAGAATCAATCATTTCTTGGAAACCTCCCTTCAAAATTCTGAAGCATTTCACCACTATGCCGTTTTCATTAGAGGGAAATTCGTGGCAGGGGAGTTGCTTTCGTGAATCACTGCTTATTCCTTCAGATATAGACCAAGATGGGTAGCTGTGTTACTCTGTTTGTAGCCAGAGGAGGAGATCGGATTTATACCCCGCCTTTCGCTACCCAAAGGAGTCTCGAGAGGGGTTTACAATCTCACATCCCTTCCCCTGCCCACAGCAGAGTGGGGCAGAGAGAGCTCTTTCGAGAACTGCTTAGGAGAGAGCAGCTCTGAAAGAACTTGTAACTGACCCCAGGTCACCCAATCAACCACAGTTCTCCCAGATTTAGAGTCTGCACTGCACTCCTAACCACAACACCAAAACGGCAAGAGATATCTGAAGAAGTGTGCGGGGACATGAAAGCTCAGGGCTATTTTGGGGCAGGAACGCACAGGAATGGCGTTCCGGCTGGCTCCTGAGTTGGCCACGCCCAGCAGGAACTCATTAGCATAATAGGCCACACCCAACAGCAGAGACTTATTAGGACTGGCTACATGAGGGGTGTGTGGCCTAACATGCAAAGGAGTTCCTGCTCCAAAAAAAGCCCTGGGTTTGGACAACAAACAAGGTCAACAGAATAAGTAGCCAAAGGTGGGTGTGGCTGGATGACCACACTTCTGGTAACATGGGGGTGTGGCCTAATATACTAATGAGCTGTGCTGTTGTTGGTGTGGGCTAATATGCTAATGAGTTTCTGCTGTTGGGTGTGGCCTATTATGCTAATGAGTTCCTGCTGGACTTTTTCTGCAAAAAGAGCCCTGGTGTCAGTGTAATATAGAGAATAGTGACCCCTGAGGAAGGCCCGTAGGGGCCGAAACACGTTTGGTCCTAAATTAAAAAGGGTTTTACCCGTCAAGTGTATTTGCATTAGGAAAGCTTTTAAAAGTCTGAAATTTAGACTCTCTTCTTTTAATCATAGTATGTTTTAACACGTGTACACCATAATAATAATAATAATAATAATAATAATAATAATAATAATAATAATAATAATAATACTTTTGATTTATTGATCACTTTTTCCCACACACCTGTGGGCTCAGAGCGATTTACAGTTACTCATTGACAATTGGACTAACAATATTCATGGGTGATAGGGGAGACAACACATACAATTATTTAATCACACACTGTAGCTGCTCGGGAGGATTCATCTGCAGGCTGTATCAGACGTGATCCGACGGCATGTTCTTTGTCGGCTGGCTGATGACGTCAGGACTCACGATGTCGCATTGTCACACTGCCACAGCCTGGCCGATTTGCTCCACTGCAGGGAATGCCGACACAGATTTTTCCACCTTCCGATCTCGCAGCGCAGCAGACGTCTTTCCAACGGCAGCTAACACCTCCCCGAAGGGATTGGTGTGCCCACCCCTAGCGGGTGGTCCCCAATTTTATCTACTTGCCAAAGCTTTCGAATCACTGGGTGGATGATGAGCTAGGGACAAGGCTCGGTTGCTCACACCTTAATAAACATTTGTATTTTTATATTATACAGTGTTAGCTTGACCCTCTTGGTTCGCAGATATATTTTGGGTTGAGTTCCCACCCACCCCTTTTTCAGTTCTCTGTGTAGGCCCCAGGAGCTGGGGGGGGAGTATGGCGGGGTGACCCCCAGTGTTCCCTCTAAGCTGAGTGAGTGTGAGCCAGCTCACAGGTTTTTAGCCCCCGGCGTACACATTTTCGTCTTAGCTCAGGAAGGATGTGGCTCCAGAGCAAATGAATTTATGCAGTAGCCAAACCTCTCACTCACAACTTTAATGCCAGGAGCTCACAAAGTAGAATTTTTGCTCACAGGACTCCACAGTTTAGAGGGAGCGTTAGCGACCACACAACTTGGCCTGGCCACGAAGCGGACATCTCCGTGCCATTAAGGAGACAACATGCAGGAGACAGAAGGTGTCCCACAACTTCTATGAGCGAATGATTTGGAACCGTAGAGACACGTACGCTGTTGCGTTTACTAGCTATGACGCATTCGTTTACGATCCTGTCTCAGGCCGAAATGGAATTGAAGGTAGAGCGTGGATAGAGGGAAGGGAATGGCTGGTTGGGCGTGGGCCACCGTGATTCAGTGACTGAGGCTTGAGGCTGCCAATTTGCCACTTAAGAGCGCAGCATGGCGTCGAATCCCTTTAACCGAGCCGGCTGGCCACAGGCGTTTCCATTAAGGGGAGCAGACCTCGGAATTCGCAGAGGCTGCACATGGAACAATGCACATTAATTACATCCCGTGACTTCGCCGTACACATTCATCCGTCAAGTTGAATGTCTAGGTGCGATTCCAGTAGCAACTTAGAGACGGAAAGAGTTTTAGGAGGGTGAGCTTTGGAGAGTCAAAGCTCCCTTCGTCGGATATAAGGCGGAGTGGAGATCCCCGAGTCCTTATATCCCACTCAGAAGAAAGGATTCGGCATGCAGAGGTACAATGCCAAATGGAATCGGCTTGATTCGAGCAGAAGGGAAATGCTCGGGGGCAGAAAATTAGCATCTGTAGTGAGATGACTCTTAGGTCCTTATTCAGCCCCAGGAGTTCCATCGTTCCAAACTTGTGAATGAACTCCAGTTCAGCAATCTCACGTTGCGCTCTCCCTTGAAGCTTCTCTGTTTGAGGACTCACACTCTTAGGTCAGCAGTGGAAAATCCTGGAGGATTAAAATGTTCTCCCACTGGTGTTTGAGTGTCGTGGTTTTTCATTCTGAAGGTATCGCTCGGCGGACTGGGGAAGGGGGCTGCTAACTGGGCAACCCCCCCTTGAAGTCAAGACATCCAAGAGGTAGAAGAATTTGCTACCAGATGCTCAGTGTGTTTTGTGTACACAGAAAAAGGGGGCTGGTCAACAGGGCTGGTGTGCGTGTGGAGAGTGCCATCGGGGTCACGTTATAAATCCGTTATAAATCTGTAACAGCCTCGCTCAGGTCTTGCAAACTGCAGGCCTTGGTGGCTTCCGTCATCGAGTCCATCTTTCACGTTGGGCCTTCCTCTTTCCCTGCTGCCTTCCACCTTTCCTAGCATGATTGTCTTTTCCGGCGACTCTTGGCTTCTCATACCGTGACCAAAATACGATAGCCTCTGTTGAGTCGTTTTAGCTTCGAGGGAGAGCTTGGGCTTGATTGGATCTCGAACCCGTTATTTGTCTTCTTGGCAGCTGACGGTATGCACGAAACTCTTCATCTGAAACACCACATTTTGAATGAGCCAACTCTCTTCCTTTCAGCCTTCTTCCTTGTCATCCGGGTGCCAGTGCCAAAAGGAATATCGTTAGTGTATGTGGCACTGCGCTGAGGTATTTGAACGTTAAAACCATGTCGAATGGGACAAAAGTCACAGCAGAACGGTTCGCTTTTGACTCAGACCTGTACGGTAATAAGAACACAAGAAGATAGGAGGAGCTGTGCTGGATCAGCCCAATGGCCCATCCAGTCCTACACTCTGTGTCACACAGTGGCCTAAACCCAAGGGTCATCAGCAGGGCCAGAACTCCAGAAATCCGCCCACTGTGGCCCCCCAATCACCAAGAAGACAGAGCATCACTGCCCCAGACATAAGAATGTAAGAGAAGCCATGTTGGATCAGGCCAATGGCCCATCCAGTCCAACACTCTGTGTCACACAATGGCCAAAACCCAGGGGCCATCAGGAGGTCCACCAGCAGGGCCAGAACTCCAGAAACCATCCCACTCTTGCCCCCCAAGCACCAAGAAGACAGAGCATTACTGTCTCAGACATAAGAAGATAAGAGAAGCCATGTTGGATCAGGCCAGTGGTCCTTTCAGTCCTACACTCTGTGTCACACAGTGGCCTAAACCCAGGGCCATCGGAGGTCCATCAGCAGGGCCAGAACTCCAGAAGTCCTCCCACTGTGGCCCCCAAGCACCAAGAACAGAGAGCATCACTGCCCCAGACATAAGAACATAAGAGAAGCCATGTTGGATCAGGCCAATGGCCCATTCAGTCCAACACTCTGTGTCACACAGTGGTCAAAACCCAGGGGCCACAAGGAAGTCCACCAGCAGGGCCAGAACTCCAGAAACCATCCCACTCTTGCCCCCCAAGCACCAAGAAGACAGAGCATTACTGTCCCAGACTTAAGAAGATAAGAGAAGCCATGTTGGATCAGGCCAGTGGTCCTTCCAGTCCAACACTCCTGTGTCACACAGTGGCGAAAAACCCAGGGGCCATCAGGAGGTCCACCAGCGGGGCCAGAACTCCAGAGGCCGTCCCACTGTTGCGCCCCCCAAGCACCAAGAAGACAGAGCATCACTTCCCCAGACATAAGAAGATAAGAGAAGCCATGTTGGATCAGGCCAATGGCCCATCCAAGTCCAACACTCTGTGTCACACATTGGCCAAAACCCAGGGGCCGTCAGGAGATCCACCAGCCGGGCCAGAACTTCAGAAGCCCTCCCACTGTGGCCCCCCCAAGCACCAAGAAGGCAGAGCATTCAACATGACTTCTATGTTCTTACGTGTAGTTGCATCCAGGTGGAAGGTTTACCTTTCCTTTGCCTTTGATTTCCACAAACACCTGCGGTTCCCCGTGAAAACAGGCGCTTGTTGGCATTGTGTCTTATGAGCGGAGCAGAGCGTTTTGATTTGAGCGAAGCCTTTTCTTTTTGACAACTGTTTTTATGAGATATAGCAAATAGCACCCCCCCACACACACACATACACTCCCTAATTATGCAACAGTTTTAAAACGGAGGCGCAGATATAAATAGCGCCCTTCTAAAGGGAGCTCGAACGCAGCCGCGGTTCTCATGGCTTGCAACATTAACCCTTTTCCGTGCGGTAATTAAAAAAAAAGAAAGCATGGTAACACTGCGCCGTAATCAAGCGTCGAACGATTATCGCCGTCAGCCTTATAGCATTTCCGTGTCTCTCTCCCCCCCACCGCAGTGTGGGGATGGTCATGTGGTAGGGCTGCCAACCTCCAGGTGGGGCCTTGAGATCTCCCACTATCGGAACTCATCTCTAGATAGGGGTAGCAGGGCCCCCCTGACCAATGGTGTGGGATGGGGGGGGTAGGGTTGAGAGATCCAGATTGGGAAACTTCTGGAGATATGGGGATGGAGCCTGGGGAGGACAGGGACTCTGTGTCATTTGGGGCACAAGGCCACAGAGTCCCCCTCCAAAGCAGCCGTTTCCTCCAGGGGAACTGATCTCTGCAGTCTGGAGATGAGCTGGAATTCCGGGGAGTCCCCAGGCCCCACCTGGAGGCTGGCATCCCTGGACCTCAGTAGGGCACAAGGCCACAGAGTCCCCCCTCCAAAGCAGCCATTTCCCCCCAGGGGAAGTGATCTCTGCAGTCTGGAGATGAGCTGGAATTCCGGGAGTCCCCAGGCCCCACCTGGAGGCTGGCATCCCTGGACCTCAGTGGGACACAAGGCCACAGAGTCCCCCCTCCAAAGCAGCCATTTCCTCCAGGGGAACTGATCTCTGCAGTCTGGAGATGAGCTGGAATTCCGGGGGATCCCCAGGCCCCACCTGGAGGCTGGCATCCCTGGACCTCAGTAGGGCACAAGGCCACAGAGTCCCCCCTCCAAAGCAGCCATTTCCTCCAGGGGAAGTGATCTCTGCAGTCTGGAGATGAGCTGGAATTCCGGGGAGTCCCCAGGCCCCACCTGGAGGCTGGCATCCCTGAACCTCAGTGGGGCACAAGGCCACAGAGTCCCCCTCCAAAGCAAGACAAGTGTGGATAATCGTGACCTATTCAGAGAACAGATGTAAAGAAAACAGTCGTGAGAGTCTGACCCACAAATCAAGCAGTCAACAAGACTCGCAAAGAGGACGCTTTCTGTGTATTATGGCCAACAAGCACTACAACACAATGAACAAATTCCTTCAAATCATGAGAAAATCGTAGTGTGAAAATACATCATCGAGGCTGTCTCCGGATTATATAACAACCTTTCAAAATCGGATCTTCCTCAGGAAATGTTAGAGTAGTCCAAAAGCTCTCTTGCTCATAAAGTGCTTTACAAAAAGTCACGAAAGAGAATACATTCAGATAGGACGCTGATCTCAATAAGTATTCAGGTTCAAATATGCTGCTAAGCTTCTAATGGATCCCAGGCGTCTCCTTCAGATAGGA
Source organism: Gekko gecko (assembly GCA_029375565.1). Classification (NCBI taxonomy): domain Eukaryota; kingdom Metazoa; phylum Chordata; class Lepidosauria; order Squamata; family Gekkonidae; genus Gekko; species Gekko gecko. The sequence continues at coordinate 264,202,341 of JAPDNY010000002.1, forward strand.
CGCTGATCTCAATAAGTAAAAAGGTAAAGGTAAAGGTTCCCTTGCTCGAAAGCCAGTCGAATCCAGCTCTAGGGTTGCGGTGCTCATCTCCGTTTCAAAGCCGAAGAGCCAGCGCTGTCTGAAGACATTTCCGTGGTCATGTGGCCGCCATGACTAAACACCAAGGTGCACGGAACGCTGTTACCTTCCCACCAAAGTGGTACCTATTTATCTACTCGCAATTTCCTGCTTTTGCCTGGGATCCATTAGAAGTTTAGCAGCATATCTGAGGCTGGATATTTACTGAGATCAGCATCCCATCTTGAATGTATTATCTTTCGTGACTTTTTGTAAAGCACTTTATGAGCAAGAAACTTTGTTCCTACTCTAACGTTTCCTGAGGAAGATCCAGTTTTGAAACGTTGTTATATAAATATAATCCGGAGACGGCCTTGATGATATATTTTCACACTAGGATTTCCTTACGATTTGAAGGAATTTGTTTATTGCGTGGTAGTGCTTGTTGACCATAATATACAGAAAGCATCTTCTTTGCGAGCCTTGTTGACTGCTTGTTCTGTGGGTCAGACTCTCACGACTGTTTTCTTGACATTTGCACCCTCCAAAGCAGCCGTTTTCTCCCGGGGAAACTGATCTCTGTAGTCTGGAGATGAGCTGTAATTCCGGGGGATTCCCAGGTCCCACCTGGAAGCTGGCATCCCTATCTCCAGACAATAGCAATCAGTTCCCCTGGAGAAAATTACTGCTTTGGAGGGTGGAGTGTATGGCTTTACTTCCCCTCCTCAAACCGCAGTCTCCCTGGGCTCCGCCACCAGAATCTCCACGTATTTCGGACGTGTGTCTTGCCTCATGGTACTTAAGGAGTTCATGGGAGAGGAGGGGTGGGGAATCGCACCGAGGAATGGTGGCTTGGGTTCCTACGCAGTGACGGGTGCGTCCGAAGGCGCTATGCGTTGCTTCCCGGGGTGACAAGCCGCGGAAGGGCCTTCTTGGTCGTGGTCCCAAAATGGAGGCATTGCCTGGGGAGGTTCGTCGGAGAGAGCCAGTTTGGTGTAGTGGTTAAGAGCGGTGGACTCTAATCTGGGAGAACAGGGTTTGATTCCCCACTCCTCCTCATGCAGCCAGTCACAAGTTCTCTCAGAGCTGTTCTCTCAAGGGCAGTCTTCGAAAGAGCTCTCTCAGCCCCACCGACCTCACAGGGTGTCTGTTGTGGGGAGGGGAAGGGGAAGGAGATTGTAAGCTGCTCCGACACTCCTTCAGGTAGTGAAGGGCGGGGTATAAATCCAATCTCCTCCTCCTCCTTCTCCCCCGAGGGGAGGCAGCACCATTACTTGTTGAAGGGTCCTTCCTCATATGCAGTCAGCTGGGTGAGCTTGGGCCAGTCACGGTTCTCTCAGAACTGTCTCGGCCCCACTGACCTCACAGGGTGTCTGTTGTAGAGAGAGGGAAGGAGTTTGTAAACTGCTCTGAGTGAAGGGCAGGGTCTAAATCCAATCTCCTCCTCCTCCTCTATACTTTTCCTGCAGTGGGGGACTTTTCTTCTCTTTGTTGTTGAAGGCTTTTACGGCCAGAGTTTATTAGTTGCTGTAGATTTTCCGGGCTGTGAATGACCTGACGTTTCGCCAGCAGCTGTGACTGGCATCCTCAGAGGTATAACGCCGAGGGTGTGTATGGAATCCTCAGAGGTATAAGACAGAAAGATGGAGGACTCTCTATGTCAAGGTGAGCAGAGTCCTACAGTGCCAAGACCACGGCCACACAACCCGGAAAATCTACAGCAACTAACTTTCTTCTCTTGTTTGGCATTCAGAGAGCCAGTTTGGTGTAATGGTGAAGTGCGTGGACTCTAATCTGGGAGAACCGGGTTTGATTCCCCCTCTCCTCCACTTGCACCTGCTGATGTGACCTTGGGTCAGTCACAAGCTCTGGCACAGCTGTTCCTGAAAGAGCAGTTTCTGTCAGAGCTCTCTCAGCCCCGCCTGCCTCACAGGGTGTCTGTTGTGGGGAGGGAAAGGAGTTTGTAAGCCGCTCTGAGACTCCAAGTGAAGGGCGGGGTATAAATCCAATCTCCTCCTCCTCCTCTTCCTCCTCTTCTTCTTCTTCTTCATTTATTGACTTTCTCTCCTGTTTATGCTGTTGTGTGTTCTAAAATTAGGTGTAAAGGTTCTCGAATGGGTTCCAAAATGCAAAAGAGAACAATGGGAAAGGCCCGGGGTGGCTATTAGGGAGGGCTGGCCCATGACCAGATTGGGAAATCCCTGGAGATTTGGGGGTGGAGCCTGGGGAGGGCGGGGCTTGGGGAGGGGAGGGGCCTCAGCTGTGTATAACGCCACAGAGTCCGCCTCCCAAAGCAGCCATTTTCTCCAGGGGAACTGACCTTGGTCATCTGGAGGAGATCTCCGGGTGTTACCTGGATGTTGGCAGTCCTACCTACGACCCACTTTTTGGGTCCTCGCAGGAAATCCTGTTCCGGCAGATCTGACCTCCATCACCTGGAGATCAGTTGTTATTCTGGGAGATATCAAGGTGCCGCCTGGAGGCTGGCAACCCTAGCTATAGCTGGTGTTCAGAGCAACCAGTAATTGCCACGTGGGTTTGCCTGAGTAGCCAAAAAAGGCATAAATAAATTTGGAGCGGGGCGGCCGGTCATTAAGGAAGCTGTTTACCGTTCTGGGGGCACTTGTGGAAATCCACTTCACGCCTCCTTCCCACTCGATCGTGAGTCATCCACCGCCTCGCCCTGGGAACAGATGTCCAAGGAGTTGTCAGCCCACCGAGGGACCACTCTTCCTCAAGTTTATTTTGTTTGGGTTTTTTAAAAAAGTTTTCTTTCGAGAATGCCGAGCAAAGCTGTCAGCCTCCCTTGCTGGTTCAAGCTGTCATTCTAGAGAGCCAGTTTGGTGTCGTGGTGAAGTGCGCGGACTCTAATCTGCGAGAACCGGGTTTGATTCCGCACTCCTCCACTTGCACCTGCTGGATGACCTTGGGCCAGCCACAGTTCTGTCAGAACTGTTCTTGAAAAACAGCAGTTTCTGTCAAGAGCTCTCTCAGCCCCACCGACCTCACAGGGTGTCTGTTGTGAGGAGGGGAAGGAGAAGGGAGTTTGTGAGCTGCTCTGAGACTCCCTTGGGTAGTGGGTGGGGTATAAATCCAATCTCCTCCTCCTCCTCCTCCTCCTCCTCCTCCTCCTCCTTCTTCTTCTTCTTCTTCTTCTTCTTCTTCTTCTTCTTCTTCTTCTACCTTCACCTTATGCAAGACACGGTGCCCCTGGGGTCTGGAGAAAGCAGAAGGGGATGTCTGTTGTGGGGAGGGGAAGGAAAAGGAGTTTGGAAGCCGCTCTGAGACTCCTTCAGGTAGTGAAGGGCAGGGTATAAATACAATCTCTTCTTCTTCATCTTCTACCTCACAGGGTGTCTGTTGTGAGGGAGGGGAAGGGAAAGGAGTTTGTACGCCGCTCTGAGACACCTTTGGGTAGTGAAGGGTGGGGTATAAATCTAATCTCTTCTTCTTCTTTTCTTCTTCTTCTGCCTCACAGGGTGTCTGTTGTGGGGAGGGGAAGGGAAAGGAGTTTGTAGCTGCTCTGAGACTCCTTTGGGTAGTGAAGGGCAGGGTAGAAATCCAATCTCTTCTTCTTCTTCTACCTCACAAGGGTGCCTGTTGTGCGGCGGGGAAGGGAAAGGAGTTTGTAAGCCGCTCAGAGACTCCTCTGGGTAGTGAAAGGTGGGGTATAAATCCAACTTCTTCTTCTTTGCTTGAATGGGGGACTCTCTGATGTATTTAGAGAACGGGTGGGGGAATGTAGAAACCAGCAGATATACTTCCACTCCCCCACCACGAAGCTAGCAGATAAATGCTACCGTCTGCTGTTCGGCCCAATTCCTTCTAACGGCATTCAAACGAATTATTTTCGTTACCAGGCTGACGCTGAAACTACCAGAAGAAACACTCTGTTGAATTTGGCGCCCGTAGTTAGCAAAGCCGTGATGGAGAACATGGTTATTGGGGTCTCACGGGTGTGTCTTTGTGTGTGTCAAGTGCTAACAGATTAGCCGAGCTTGATTTAACCAGAGCGGCGAGCAGAGCTTGAACTGCAGGCGGAAGTATTTTGAGATGCTAAGAAGGTTAATAGACACATTAGCGTTAAGGATCCCGTGCTCTCCAACGCTAAGGGCAGCTTGAAATGTCTGTCAGTCAGCTCTCCCCGGATTATTGACGGCTTCCGCGCCAGTCCAGTTGCCCGGCCTCCACGTCAGCCGATCTGCTGGGATTACCAGTAATTTCCAGGCGACAGAGATTTCTGCACCTGGAGAAAATGGCCGCTTTGGAAGGCGGACTCTACGGCATCGTACCCCACCGAAGAAGAGGAAGAGATTGGATTTATACCCCGCCCTTCACTACTCAAAGGAGTCTCAGGGCAGCTTACAAACTCCTTTCCCTCCCCACAACAGACACCCTGTGAGGTAGGTGGGGCTGAGAGAGTTCTTTCGAGAACTGCTCTTGAGAACACAGCTCTGACAGAACTTGTGACTGACCCAAGGTCACACCAGCCAGCTGCACGTGGAGGAGCGGGGAATCGAACCCGGTTCTCCCATATTAGAGACCGTGCTCCTATTTACCACACCAAACTGGCTCTGAGGTCCCTCCCTCCACAAGCCCCGCCCTCCTCAGACTCCACCCCCCAAATCTCCAGGTATTTCCCCACCTGGAGCTGGCAACCCTAGAAGAAGAAGAAGAAGAAGAAGAGATTGGATTTATACCCCGCCCTTCACTACCCAAAGGAGTCTCAGAGAGGCTTACAAACTCCTTTCCCTTCCCCTCCCCACAACAGACACCCCAGGAGGGAGGTGGGGCTGAGAGAGCTCTGACAGAAACTGCTCTTTTTCAAGAACAGCTCTTGTCAAAACCATGGCTCACCCAAGGTCATCCAGCAGGTGCAAGTGGAGGAGTGGGGAATCAAACCCGGTTCTCCCAGATTCCCCACTCCTCCATGTGCAGCTGCTGGTGTGACATTGGGTCAGTCACAAGTTCTCCCAGAGCTGTTCTCTCAAGGGCAGTTCTCTCAGAGCTCTCTCAGCCCCACCTACCTCACAGGGTGTCAGTTGTGGGCAGGGGAAGGGGAGGAGGAGGAGGAGGAGGAGGAGGAGATTGAATTTATACCCTGCCTTTCACTCTGAGTCTGAGAGCGGCTTACAAACGCCTTTCCCTTCCCTTCCCCACAACAGACACCCTTTGAGCAATGCTCCCAATGCTCCCAGGGGAACTGTTTTCTGTCGACTGGCGTGGAGACCAGTTGTAATTTCGGGAGATCTCTCGGTACCATCTGGAGTTTAGCAACCGCACCCGAGCGATAACCCGGCCTGATGACCACTTCTATTTCAGCATGAGCTTTTCGTGAGTCACAGTGTGCGTGCCCAGATACGACGTATCGGAGGAAGCGAGCACTGACTCACAAAAATGCATGTTGAGATACCCCGAAGGAGTGTGCATGCACACGAAGGCTTATACCCAGAGAAGAAACTTTGTTGGCCTTGAAGGCGCCTTCAGACCAATAGGGCTACTCCACCGGGATCTGTCATACTGAAATAAACGTTGTGGGTCTTTCAAGCGGCTGGATGTTCGGGTTTTATCTTTCATACCAAGGACAATTCTAAACTGACCGGCTGCATTGCATGGAGAGGCTTGGGACACCCAAATTAAAAGCCTTCGGCGTATGAAAGGATTGTAGATTTATCCTCACCTGTCTGGCTGTAGTTGCCACGCCTTACCTGGCTGCCGACGGGGGGGCTGCAGGCCTCTGTCCGGGAGCCTTCTGCGCGTGCCGTGATGATGTCACCTGAACGTGACATCATCACCCTGGGCACATCGTGTGGGGTCTGTTCTAGCACAGGGGTGTCGAACATGCGACAAAAGGGCTGGAACAGGTCCCTGGAGGGCTTCTATCAGGCCCGCAATGGAACTGGCTGTCTTCTGTTTCTTCTTCGAGTTCTGCTGCTGCTGCGTCATTTTTACAGACACACACCTGAACAGCACACTCAGGGTTGCAACAGGACAGACTTTTTGATGCAGTCATTCAGAGCAAGAGGTGTCCGTTATCAGACACTGTTAAATAAAATATTAAAGGTAAAGGTTCCCTTGCTCGAAAGCCAGTCGAATCCGACTCTAGGGTTGCGGTGCTCATCTCCGTTTCAAAGCCGAAGACCCAGCGCTGTCCGAAGACGTTTCCGTGGTCACGTGGCCGGCATGACTAGACGCCAAGGCGCACGGAACGCTGTTACCTTCCCACCAAAGTGGTCCCTATTTATCTACTTGCAATTTCTTGCTTTCGAACTGCTAGGTGGGCAGGAGCTGGAACTAGAGACGGGAGCTCACTCTGTCATGCGGCACTCTCGGGTCTCGAACTGCTGAACTACTGACCTTCCACAGCCTGCAGTTCAGTGTCTTAACCACTTGAGCCACCGCAGCTCCTAAAATAAAATATTGCAAGAGTGCTAATGTTTTAAGCATGTTTTTTATTTTAAGTAAAAAAAAAAACCCCTTCCTTTGTGTTTGTGTCCTTTATAAAGTTTATATCTCTGCTACTTGGCATTACATTTTATGACACACGCGGCCCAGCCCAACAGGGCCTCGTTTATGTCAGATCCGGGCCTCATAACAAATGAGTTCGACACCCCT